>JANTPM010000007.1:12132414-12147494 GCA_025434745.1 Erythroxylum divaricatum | reverse complement strand
ATATATATATATGCATATATTATATACATTTGTGGCATGACCACTTATGGCTATAAGGAATTAGAAATTAGTTTTTCTAATTTACACTAACTAATTAAGTTATTTAAATTAGTTTCTAATTAATATAAAAAATGTTAAAAAATTAGAAAGTTTTTTTACAAGAAAACCAATTTGTTTATTTAAAATTAAAAAAAAGATTTTAATTAGAAATTAGTTTCTAATTAAACCAAGATAAATTGATTAGTTCATATGACTTATTATACACCCGTGAGGGGTTTTTAAGTCATTATTATTCACGTAACTACCAAAGGGAGTTATGGTTTTGTTTAACTGTAAAAGAACTGAAGAATAAAACATATAAGAAAGAGCAACTTGTGTTTCTTCAAAAAAAAAGTGATGGTCTTTTACACGATGAACAACAAAAAGAAGAAAAAATTCTCTGCAGTAAAAAGTTTAAGCAAAGTTCTTTAATTTTGGAACTACAACAAGAATTTAAGTATGTAATTTTTGTTTTATATGCATATGAAACGATCCTGTGCTTAACACGATCTCATTATGTTTTATCGTGTTTATTTTTTTTAACAGGGCATCATTTGTGATAGTTTTCCATTGAGTACCCCAAAATGTCAATCCTACTTGAACAAAATTTGCCTTTATTTAATCTCTAGTAAACCAATAAAAAAGTCTCCCGTAGCAGCTACTAAATCCTTCACCATTAAATGTTTAAAAGGTCATTGAGCCCTCTTGTATTCCACACAAGTATAGTCATCTAAGGGAAAAGTTCTTTAGATTTATCTTTGCATCGAGGTGATCGTCTCCTAGATTTAGTTAGATAATCGTGTGAGGTTCCATTTTAGTCTCCTGTCTAGATTAATCATTTTGTTGTTGTTCCCTAATGTCATGTGCTACAATCGATTCATTATGCTCCAAACTATCTATAGATTGATCCTTAGCCATCGTATCCTGATGACCCACTACCAACTTTTGATCACTGCTAGGTAATCCCTCTTGATTGTCACTTATAGTAGTACTATTCTCTCCTGTTCATTAAATTCAACCTCCCCCACTTTGACATTTATAGAGTTTAACTCTTATACCCTAATGTCCTGAGAATCATTATCAATATTAAGATGCACATTGGCATCATCAACATTGTCAACATAGCAGTTAAGGTCCCTTCTTCACCAGCTTCAATATTATCCATTGATTTATTCTGTTGTTCAAAATGTAGCCATGTATTTACTTGCATTTCATCCTCTAAACTCTCATGCACTTTTTGTTTAGATTCCAACCCCAGTAGTTCCCCTTGTCCCCTTGTTTGAAATGTACGTATTGAAGGGATCCACTTCTTCGAAGTACTATGTGGTTTCCGATGATAAGAAAACTTAACCTCAGAAGAAGCCAGCTCCCCATCAACATCGAATCTCTGAATATAAAAAGTTGTTGGAGAATGATTCAAAGTTAAAAATGTAGTCTTTATTTAAAGATAAAATTTAGGAGTACTAAGATAGAGTAGTAAAGATAAGATCTATTATTTGTTAGAAGATAAAATTTTATCTGTTAAGATAAAGTTGTTATCTATTAGGATTTAAACTTTTAAAATTTTGATTGTTTGGTTAATCTTTACCTTTCATTGCCTATATATTAACTTTAATGTAAAATATATCCCATCAATAAATTGCATCTTGCATTATCTCTTTTCTATTCTACTTTATGTTAGTTAGTTTCTGATTCTTAAATCCAACAAAAGTCTCAGGCAAATTGGCGTTTCTATCGACTTCCACGTATATCTTAGCATACCTAAGTCTAGCCATACTAGAGGTTTGAGCATCCATGTCGAGAGGTTTTCTAAGAGAACTTGTGTCAAAGCTTAACCATTCAACCGTCCAAAACTCCAAAGGAAAATTATGGAACTGAATCCAAATGGAAAAAAACTTCCACACATTCACTTCTAAACTCAACCTCAGGTTTCCATTTATGCATAAACATTGGTTGGCCTCCAATATGCCATGGCCCTAGTTCCAAAATTTCATCCAAGTTATTGTTAACTGCAAACTTAAAGACAATCGTTCCATCCTCCATTAGTAGTGTTTTTTCTAATCCTTTCTTACCCTACCTTGCATTAGCTCATGCGTTAATTATGAGAAAAGTTAGTCGTTTACTCCAGAATGAGCCAACCATGTTTGACAACTATGCCCTCTCTCCCGCTTTTAATAACTCAATGGTTGGACAGACGATCCCATTTTCATGACCTTCGTGTGGTGTTTCATTTAAATCCTAGGCTGATTAAAAAAATTCACTTCTGCCATGCATTTGTAAGTAGTGTGGGGGGGATCTAGTTGTTGGAGTTATTGGAATTAGTAATCCCACCGTGCTTCGCATCACTTTCTGGTCATTCCTTTTAATTTACCATATAGGATAATGTAGGGAAATCTTATGGGGATATTCGAGCAAATTCACTATCCTCTGAACAAACCATAGCTTCCTTGAAAAGACCATTCATGGATGAAGAAAACTTCAACCAGACAAATCGTCATTAGTAGCAACCAAAAATGGCAGGAATGGAAATTTTTAAAAAAGATAGGTTGCAAGGGTAAAGCAGTCAAATTTGAAGAGAGAAGGAGGAGAAAAAATTAGAGAGAAGGAGAATTATAAATTCCTTATTCTTTCTCTTTCCCTTTGATTTGATTGAGATTAATGAAGTTGATTTTCTTGAGGATAAGAAAATGATTAAATGTGGGTGAGTTTAATAAATGTTAAGAATTCCATATTTAGTGCATTTTGTTTGTTTATTTGAGAGTTTTTTTATTGTTTTTGGTACTTAATTAGTCCTATTATATTTTTAGGTCCTAATTGCCTTCATGAGTTAAAATGAGCAAAAATTGAATGAAAATGAAGCAGAAAAATGAAAGATTAAAATTATCTTCGATGGAAAAGATCATATGGAGGTGGACATGATCATTTCCATAATTGTGTAACCTTGTAGATTATGTTTCTGTATGATTTTGAAGAATTGAAGTAAGATTGAGGGACATGGTCATATACCCAATCTAGGAACCCTAATTATTTTGAGCTACAAAAGGGCAAAACGAAGACAAGTTGAAGGGGGAATTCGTAAGAGGTTTGGAAGAGGCTCAAGGGAGGCATAGGAAATATGAAATGACATCCTAGAATGATAAAGAGAATAAAGAACAAGTAAGGAAATACTTTAAAGTGGATTTTCATCAATTTAAAGTGGATTTAATGAAGATTAAAAGAGATGTCATCATGATTTTTTTGGTTTTTTTATTATTCCTTTAGTCTTGATGATATGAATATGAATTAAACTTTTGTTGATACTTGGATTAGATGAACCCTGGAATAAACCTTATAGTGAACTTATTTTAACTTAATTCATTCTTTAGGTTATTAAGATTCAACTATGTATTCTTAATTATTCTTGAATTAATATTATTAGTGTCTTATTTCATATATGATTTTAAGCAATTGAGATGGAAAAATCCTTTTATACGAATAGCTCTATTATAATTGAAAGGAGTCATATGCAGACATAGAGATAGGTCAACATAAATCATCTAGATTATGGTCAAAACTAATAATGAAATTCACGAATCGATTAATTTAATCTTAGGAATTTTAATTAGAAAGAGATTTCGGTTAATTAACTAAGGATTAGGCGTTAATAATCTTGAGAAACGTATTAGCATAATTGAGGAATTTTCACGATCCAGTGAACTATAAATTAAATTGATTAGTAAAATTATGATTACATGAGAAGTCTTAAGGGGATTTGAAGTCCTGGTTCCTTTTTTTAAAATCTTATAGGTCTATTAGTTAGTCAGTTGTGTTGGTTTATTTTAGTTTATTGTTTTAATTTTGAATTTCATTAATCATCACCACCATAATTTGTTACCCTAGATAATAGAAAGACAATAAATGCTAATAATTCTAAACCTTGTGAGATTGACCCATATTCGCTAGTGCTAGCTATAGCTGCATTGTAAGCTTATGATTAAAAATATACCATAATAATTTTCAAATTTTTGACACCATTTTTAGGGACTAGAATATTAGGAAAACCTTATTTTTATTAATCTAGTCTTTTTTCTTTTAGGTAGTTTTAGTTCTTTATTTTTTAGTTTTTTTAATCCTTATAACTCTCTTTTTTTATATAGTATTTTAGGATAATTTTTAGGATTTTGATAGTTATTTGTTGAATAATAAAATTTATATCAAGTATATCATCTTACTAAGAAATAAGAATAGAGTCTTCAAACTATTATAGTTAATCAAGTATCAACGAGTAGGCATATAAACCTAAAAATGGGGGTATAGTTAATATAATAGTTATTGGTTAGAAAGATAACTGAAGAGTGCTATCAATGTCATCTTCAAGTAGGATGATGAAATATAGAAAAGAGAGATCCACAAGAACCACAAAATAGTAAGCAATCAGATGATCAATAAACCTGAAGGTCTTTAAGTTTGGTGTGATTAAAAATTTCAACTAGACCATAAATGCAAGAGGAAGCAAGTTTATATGTATGTAGCATATGAAGAAGAGGAAGAACCAAAAAAGTGTTAGAAATAAGGCATTATTTTACTTTAAGCAATATTAGGAGTGACTTAACTAGAATATAATCAGTTAAGGGTAATTAGGAATTGGAATAGAACGTCATTACATGTATTAATAGATTGAGGTAGCACATACAACTTTATTAACAATAAAGCTATGCTAAAAAGGCTAATGGGGCAGAGGAAATTGAACCAATGTTGATAACCATTGGAGGCAGATTAAAGAAGAAATGTAAGAAGGTTTGCAAGAACTTTTATTGTTCTATAAGTGGGCATATTTCACAATTGATGCATTAGTTATTGACATTGGTAGAGTGGACATGGTCTTTGAAGTGCAATAGCTATCCTTAAATTATGTCATTAACAATTATAAAAATCAAATCATGAGATTAAAATGGCAAGGTAAATGGTAGGAATTATGTAGTGGTTTAAAAAGGGGTGTCACAATGATACAAAAAGAAAAAAAATGAAGGTATTAAAAAAAGAAAAGTCTAATTATCAGTTGTTTTTATGCAAAATGATGCATTAATGGATTGAGGATGTTCTTCTAATTGTTAACAATATTTAGACGAATCCCTTATAGATAAGAAGGATTAAGAAGATCGAGATTAGAGGGCTTAACAATTAATCAAGGATTTTGAGAATGTCTATGTTAAACGTAAGGGATTGCCTCTCAAAAGATTGCATGATTATATGATTATCTTGAAGGATGGATTTATTGCTATTAATATGAGACCTTACAGGTATTCAAGGTTACAAAAGGATGTAGTAGATGAAATAATGCAACAAATATTGATACAAGGAATCATACAGCATAATATGAGTCCATTTTCATCTTAATTTAGTGATGTTGGTGAGGAAAAAAGACAACAATTGTAGGTTTTGTATGGATTATAAAGCATCAAATCATGGTGAAAGATGAATTGCTTATACCATTGATTAAGGAGTTATTGGATGAATTAGGTAGATTGAGGTGGTACTTTGAATTGGATTTACTAGCTGGTTATCATCATATTAGAAAGAATGAGGATGAAATTCATAAAACAAAATTTATAACTTGTGCTATGCCTTATAGCCTAACAAATGTACTATTTGGGAGTTTAGTGGCTTCCATATTTCATGCTTATCTAAGGAAATCATTGTTGATATTTTTCAATGATATTTTGGTGTATAACTACTCTTGAAGCATGTAAAGGAAGTGTTGCAAGTGTCAAGGTATCATTCTTTACATGCCAAAGTTAGGAGTGTGTCTTTACAAGAAGTAGGATAGAGTATTTGGGTAAAGCAATTTATATTCATGGAGTTTCTACTGATTCTGAAATAGTGGAAGCTGTCATCAAACTGATAAGTTTCTACAATGAAAGGGTTTTGGGGATTAGTATGGTATTATGAGAGGTTCATCAAAAGTTTTGGTTCTATAAAATGTTGCTACGGAAGGATAACTCTAGAAAGAATAAACAACTTTGAGGGGGCTTTTGATGAATTGAAAGAAGCTTCAGCTCATCTATTGGCTCTCCCTTATTTTCCAAAAGAATTTATAATTGATACATGAAAGTGAAGATGGGTTGTTCAGTTTGATAAATATTAAGGCCTGGAATTATTTCACATTTTGATAGCAGCTCTATAAGAGGCTGCTGTGGATATATGGAAACCTATAAAAAGAACAAAAACCTACTTCATATCCAAAAGAATGCAAGGGAACTTAGTAGAGACTCTGCAATTACTCCATGAAGCAATCGCCTCTTCAGGGTTATAGCAGAAAATATCATCTTATTTCTCCGAAAAACTAAAGGATTGCATTTAAGGAGGGGCTCAATTTGCTACGTACAACAAGAACCCTATAAAGAATACTATTTAGTGTGGAAGATTCTGTCCCAATACTACTCCAGAGAATATTGTGACCTACATCTAAATACAAAGCTTATTCCTCGTCCAATTCAAGTCCAATCCGTTGTTTCCTTCTATCGAAAACGGCTTTAAAAGACTCACGCTCTGCACGCAATTGCTCCTGGAAAATGCTCTGCATGCTTGACTTGCCAACGCTTTGGGCCAACTTTTTGCTCTCTTCTTCTAGTAAAGGGTTGGACTTCTGCCATGTAGCAACCATGCTTAATACATAAAAAATTTCAGGTAGAGACGTTCACATTGCTTATATTATGTTTGTGTGCTTTATGTGTGTGAATGAATATGAACATCTGTTGTGCACCATGAAAACTCGTCAACCTACTTTTTGTAATTAAAAATTTGAGACGTAAAAGGAAGCAAGATCCCGTCAGAAAATAGTATGCCTAGTAGAAAAAGTGATTTCTGCTGCAGGTAAAAATACTGCAACGTTATGATGGACTGCAGTTCAACACAAACCGCCCAGAAAGATCCAAATAATTAAACCAAAATGTTCATAGGATAGTTGCATAATTTACCAAGTTGTATCCAGCTCCTGGTCCAATGACCAAAGAGAGCACATTTGTCTTCTTTACTGCACCTATAGAGAATCCAGTATCTCCAACCTTCAAGTTACATTCCGATATCGTTAAACAGGAAGCAATAAGCTGGTAAAAGATAAAGATAACATTACAAAACAAGAGCACCACAGTAACAGTTACCTGGTCACTCCAACGAACTGATTTTCCCTGCTTCCTATTTACTTGAAACAACCCAGAAAGAGCATTTGAACCATGTGTCAGAGTTCTGGACCTTTTAATGTCATCTTCATCTACATCATCTGACCATTTACTTTTACCCAAGTCCTTCACTTGATCTCTATGTTGCTCAGCTTCTGTGCCCCATATTTTCTCACCTTCTGAAGCAACTAAAATAAACTAAATATGAGGATCTGAATATATTGGACTGCAGTTACATATTCTCAGGAGAATTTTAAAAAACAAAACCAGTAGGCCATAAGAATTAAGTTGATGGTTCAAGTACAGACTGGAAAGCAGAAATATGATTTTCCTCAATGCAGCAGTTACTGACTAAATCTTGTTCACTTTTTCATCCGTTATACATCCTCATACACAAGGAAATAAAAATGTTCCTAAAAGGAGTTCATGGGGTCATTTAGAGCAGAAAATAAGTTACTTCCCTTCCACCAAAGACTCAGGAAAGTAAGAAGATGTTGAAGAAGTAGAAGAAAATTAAGCATATTCCTGAGATCCTAAATACATTAGTTGAGAAGTTCATGGACAAGGCCACCATAAAACGCATTGTAGGCCACGACATGATTGGGAAAAAGCTAAGTGCACAAGACAGATATTAAAAGCGTATATGGAACAAATTCCAGAGACAATATCTCTAATGATTCATCATAGGAGTGTTTGAAAACAAGCAACAATATATTTGAGTTGCAACAACAACTCTGGTGAGAACTTCCTTAAGTTCATTCCTGGTGAATCATCAAATATATTGTGAAGGCACCTTTCCTCCTAAGGTCTGGGCTAAAATTTATAATCTTCCAATAAATGATCACCCATACAATTACATCACAATCTTTTGCTGACATTAACATAATCTTTTTTCAATTTGATCATGCATGCAAAAAATGACCATTGATGTTCATACATGCAAGGAAACAAAATGAACTTAACAACAGTTCATTTTAATTACCGCATGGAAGCAGGGAAATGCAGATATTTAATACATACCATAATTTGCTTCATCTTTTTCAGGTGAAACTATGACCTTCTCAGGCTTTATTTCCTGCAAACTAGAGACATTGTTGTCTGAGATTCCATCTTCGGTGTCCATATCAACCTGCCATTTTGACAAGAGAAACGAAGTGAAATCAACTGAGATAAACAACTACAAGATTTTCCAAGTAATTAATGGACAGGATTAACCAAATTAGAGTAAGTAATTGATGGAAATGATTACAATTTGATGAATCCCATTTTGATATAAATCAGAAGTTATAGAAGTTTCTAAGCACCAATCATTCCTAGGCAAGAGGTAGCAACAAATGAAATGTTAATCACCAACAAGAAAAAAAGTAGAAACTCATAATGCTCAAGCTGGCTTCAGAAGTGTTGTAATTTCAAGTACGTGCAAAACCTCTCATAGAAAAGGAAAATAGAGAGAAAAGATGTAGCAAATATTTCTAATAGGTTCTTTCTTATGGGGCTTTTGATCTTCAAGTTTTTCTGCAACTATCACTACAAAGAGAATAGCTTACAACATTGATCCCCAAAGCATCATGTTACTGACCTTAGAAATGATCATCATGAGGTGGTACCCAAACAAAATGAATGAAGATAGCTAAGACAGTGCATAGATATCCAAAAGTGACTGAAAGTGAAGTCAATTTCAATAAAAGGATTTCCGTGCAAGAATCAATTTATTACCTCCTGAATGCCACTTTCCTTCAGGTCATCACCATTGAATAATGACTGTCAAGTCAGTACAGAATCAGGCCATGCATGAAAAGAGCAAATTAGTAAGTAGAATCTCTGAGTTTCTTGAATTTCAAAACACTAAAGAACTAAGGTGACTAAGGTTTAAGCTCGATGAGGTTTAAACATTTTACTTCTTTCTTGGCCTAACATTGCTCCTTTTAACACAAAGTTAAAAATGAGAATTCAGGACAAACCCTGACATCAAGCTGCAAGTATAATGATGGAGCTTCTTCCCACTGGTCAGCCATCTTTTGTATTTCGTCCAGGGTAAAACCATGTACATTTCTAGCTGCACAGCCCTGAAAATTCAGAGGGTAATCACCATTTTTTAGACTAGTTAATGTGAGAATTATATCCTTATTTATACAAAATGCAAGTTCATTTTCCACGAGGACTACTATTCGATATCAAAGAGTATCAAATGCATAGTTCTGTGCACGTAGCATGTTGCCGAAAGAAATTCAAGTTAGTGGAGATATCAGCACCATCTGTTGATATTGGGGATGAGATTTCTCACCGTTGTTATTTTTGCTTCTAGAATTGCTATGCCATCAAGTTATTCATTTCCTTATCAAAAGGAATGTAACAAAACATAATAAGACCACATCTAAGATTATGCTCTGAAGCTTTTTGGTAATGCATGCTCAACACAAGGAAAATACGTGTTACTATTTTTCTTTACTATTGTCTCTTCCTCAAGTTTGTTTAATTATCAAGAGGACGCCTAACAAAAAAGACAAACCAATCTGAACTTATGGTATGTGGACTCTGAATCATGCATACTCACCGCAGGGTCCTTGTATGAAGCTTCAGAGATGTAAACTTCATAGCCTGATCTCTGAAAACAAAAATAAGGATCAATTAGAAAGCAATTTAAGTGTATTTAACAGGGTGTAACAAAATCATTAGTAAATCCTCAGGGAGTAACTAAAATATTCATAAATCTTCATCATCATTACCAACAGAAAAAGGTGACATCCCAAAAAAAAAAAGAATATTGTTTCTAGATGGAGACAATAAGCTAATATTTCTAGGATATCGATTATTATCTGAAACCAAAAGATACTTGCATTTTCAGTACCATGAACCTAGCTAATATAAAGCAACTCTGCTTCACTAAGAAATTCAGAACACAGGACAAAACTAAGCATGCCACGAAAAGAGCTCGCTTATGGACACAATCTAAAGATGAGTGAAATCACGTTATTTTCCAGGCTCAACAAAATAGCAGCACAAAGGCATGCCATGCAAAATGAAATTTGGACATATTATTCACAAAGGAACAACCAACCATAAGCTTTAGGATAACAACTGTTATTGAATATCACTTGACTGATTAATGGTAGTACAATCTCTTAAAGATTAATTTACATCATCTGAACATGCCATGGATAGTTTCTTAGAATGTGATTTCTAGTGGGTGTTGTTGTTGTTTTTTGAATATGCCATGGATAGTTTCTTAGAAGACTTGAAACCACCGACATGGTAGATTAAATAAATAGTTCATCACATCTTATGAAAAAAACTGGTTATAAACAAAATTGTGAAACAGCCCAGAGGTCCAGAAGAAACAAACTCAAGTGCAAGAGACAACAATCAAATGGATCCTTTTTTACCATCTAGGAACATATTATATTAGTAAGCAAATTTTCATAGTCTGGAAAAAAAAGAGGTAAAACACATGCATAACAAAATCAGATATCATAAGGACATGAGACACCATATCAACAACAATTTAAATAACAAAATGACCCCACTGTAATTTTACAGCTCATCGAAAAGCACAAAATCTAGTAATCATATCATTCCACCACCAGACAACAGTCCTAGTATGTTTAACAATTATTGAAAACTTAAGTACCAACAGTAATTATCAACATTATCTATTTCATTGCAAGACATTTGACGACATCAATATTAATCAATGTCCCCCATTACATATCTAGCAAAGATGGTTTGACAACAAAACCACAAGAAGTAAGGACTTAAAAGCGGACATAAAGATATAACTACAGCCTACTAGGAAAAAAGCACTACAAATGGCATCATTTAAGGGGAAGAGAGACAGAAAGATGAAGCTGCATGATGTTCCATCTGAAAGCTTAATTTAATCACATCAGCAAAGTTCAAATTCCGAAGAACTGAATAAAAGAGAGAAAAGATCCTATAACACAATAATTAGCAAAAAAAGAAGTTTTGAATGATACGTTAAAAGGTATTGACAAATACCAAGATGATAAACCGTAATGCCCCTAGCCTTAACTTCTCAACCCAGCCCAACAAAAATGAAAAAGAAAGAGATAAGAACAAAAAGGCCGCATCATATTGTTTACACAACTGAGAGAACTACGTGGTGGACAGAAGGACTCGCAGAGACCAGCATATTCCTAGGAAAATGAAAAATGAGAACACAAACTCACACATGTTCTTAGAGAAAGATGTGAGGGTATACCTTTCCAATAGCCCAAAACTGAGCAAAATCAGCTACCCGCAGATTGCGGTCATCCACTAAGACGAGGCAACATACCAGCACAAAAGGGTCAATTGTCGAACATAACTGCATCTGTTGTTAGTGAAAATGAAAGCAGTGCAGAAGCACTGCATCACCACTAAATCTATCATTAGACGACACCAACTAGGTGAATGGGTGAATGGCTTAACACGAGACTACACCTAGAACCTTTGATCGCTTTTTAAATCTATGAAGGGAAATCTTCTTGATAAGAATAAAAGAATCCTGGCAAAGTTTAATGGAGATATTTCATATTTTTCAGTTGAATTGATGCAAGCCCACAGTTTAAGGATGTGGTACTTGACTTCACAGTACAACTAGCATCATCAAGAATCTAGCTCAACAGAGTTGAGTACTACCCCAAATCAAAAGAAGCATGTCACAAGGCAGATTCAAAACCATAAGCGTAAATGCAAGTCTTACTTCAGGTCAAAGCAACTTATCATGTCAAGGGCTCCCAATATCCTAGAGGTGACTAATATAATGAGACAACTAAACTTATATCAAACGGATCAAGTACAACAAAGTTATTATGTGACACAATCATTCCAAATAAAAACTTCCATACCAATCACAAGTGTAAAGGCTCCCTCCTCAAGGGTCTTCTTGAAAGCTTTCAACATGCTATCCCGATAAGCCTGTTGCATAGGTGCAACAAATTCAATGTTTGGGGAATGCTATACAAAGAAATCATGTTTTGATGCTCCGAGGTGTTTACATAATGTAGAAATTGGTATTCATATCTAGCTGGATTCAGTTAAGTGTCTTCGCTTATAATTTCTTGAGGGTAGTAAACCTAGTTATAGGCTTTACCTCCTCCATTTCAGGCTCATAACAATACTCCATGACTGTCTTCTTTGTTGGTTTCTTGCCTCTGATTGAGCCTGATGACTTTGAAGCATCACTTTCCTCAACCTTTTTATGTACACTTGTCAGCCCAGGCAATAAAAAGTAAATACAATGAACCTTATCACAACTTACAAACCTTTTCAACTTCAGTCATGAAATAATCATCCATAGAATGAATTCGAGGGGCGCTGCCACCATTTTCAATTTCAAGATCACGCATCATTTTTGCTAAGTAGCTCTTACCACTACCTGAAAGAATGACAAATGATGTGTGATTACAACAAGGCAAATATCAACCACATTACCATCTTTGCACCATATCAGCTTCTTACATGATTACTTCTCTTGAACCAGTTTTCAGCTACCTAAGAACTTGTAAGCTTCTAGAGGCAAAATGAATATTGTAAACTAATTCAAATATAAAAATAACGGAAATGGCTTTCCATAACAACCTAACTTAAATCTTAAACTCTTGAATAATTAATCTCATGATTCCTTAACTTCAAATTAAGAAGAAATTCCGACACATCTCCAGAATAATTTTGCAGTCCATACCTGAAACAAATAAAGGTGTAAGGCACATTACCTGGCAGACCCCGGAGGATGATCACTATGTGATCAGGACGTGTGGCCCGATGAGGCAACTTAAAGAGGCGGGAAGCAGTAACAATGTCATGCTTATCCGGCGAAAATTGCTTGGACAAATTAGTTTGGCCCTCCCCAAGATACTGCATTGAGGGGATCTGCCATTCCTTCAAAATTTCAGGTGAAGAATGTATAACGAACCCATAGACATTAATATATTCCAATTAATCACATCACAAAGCATTACCCCAGATAAGGAATCCTGAAGTGGGTTACTATGCAAATAAGGATTGCTTGCTGTTGAGCTGATTCGAATAGGAAACAAAGAAAACGATGGTTTTGGCGGCGAAGAGTAGCCCTTGAACTCCGACTGAGGCTGCACCGAGGGTTCTATTGGCGGTGGAGGAGGTGGCGGCAGTGGCGGCGGCGAAACAGGAATAGGAGGAGCAGGAGCAGGTGGCTGTCTCGCATCCAAAAACCGGCCAGGGGATTCAAATTGAGATCTTGGAAATTGGTTAACTGCATATGATTGCGAATGTTGATGATTTCGCCCCTGAAACGGCTCGTTCAGCTGGTTCCCGTAACATATGCTCTGCGATTCGCCTGCAACGTCCAGTTGAAATGGACTGTACATATCGCCATTTATCCTAGTACCAACATCACGACCACTTTGTGATGCGCCATGATCGCGAATCAGCTTCAATCTGCGCTCATCATCTGATGAAACCATGGATTGATGCGGAATCTCGTCAATCCTAGGCCTCTTGTAGCTCCGATAACGTTCAACTTCCCCAACATAACCGTTATGACTCGAATTATCGCCGTTATTGTTATAACCGTACATTGACTGCCCAAATCCTCCAGTATAACCAAAATTAGGGGTTTCCGGAAACGGGCTGGAGAAACAAGGGTGGGGTCTGGGGTGTTCCAAGGGTGTATTGAAACTATGGTTGTGGTTGTACGGAGGATACAGGTAGGGAGGTGGGCAGAAGGGGAAGTGCGC
This sequence comes from Erythroxylum divaricatum, assembly GCA_025434745.1. Taxonomy (NCBI): domain Eukaryota; kingdom Viridiplantae; phylum Streptophyta; class Magnoliopsida; order Malpighiales; family Erythroxylaceae; genus Erythroxylum; species Erythroxylum divaricatum. The sequence goes on along the minus strand of JANTPM010000007.1, from coordinate 12,133,582 downwards.
AATAGAGCAAACAGAGCAAACGTTGGCTTGGGGGGGCGGCGCGTGAGTGGGAAGTGGCCACCATTGTTGGTGGTGATGGCGGTCCATTGGTCGACGAAGGGGATCAAGACTTGGAATTGGGTTTTCCAAGTTTTTCTATCTTTTCCTACAAAATAAAATCATAATAGATGCTCTAGGCTCTAGCGCCGTGCGCTCCGAGTCAGGTGCAAGTGGTGTCCTCTATGATCCAAACTCCTCTCTGCAAGTATAAATATACAGGTACACATTAGAGGTAAGTTCACGTCGTCGTCGTCGTCGCCGCCCAAAATCTCACAGTAAAGCAGAATTTGGGAGAGATGATAGTATGCAATCTTATCTCTGTATTAACGAGAGATCGTTTCTAATAAACCCACGTTTAAATATGACAGAAGAATAATGATGTAGGTAAAAAGATAAAAACGTAAAAACTGAAAGCATATTAGTATTGTTTACGGTATCTTCTACACTGAACTGTAATCATTTAAATTAGTATTGTTCGTTTTAATCGGGGTTTGATCCCCTGATCTCAAAGATTTATTGTGTTAAGACACACCTCTTTTATTATTGAGCTATACACTTAATGATAATCAAAATATGCTATTACAAAGAGCATAAGTTCACTTCGAATTACAAAATTTGATGTCTTCGTTAGAATTTTATAACATTGTCTAATTATCTAGGAAAAGGGCACAATAAAGTATTGGACAACAAAATAAATAATTGTTTGCACAGCATATACACAATACTCTTTCTGTCTGTTTAGTCAACATGTAGAGACGGGATGAGACGGAACAGAACAAGGCAGAGTAGAACAAGAATTAGAGACATTGAGATGTTTGGTTGCGGTGGACAGAACGGGGAAAATTGTCTTCGTCCTGAGAACATAAATGTGTTTGATACTAAATGACAGAATAAAAAATAGTGTTAATGACAGAAATGCCCCAGCCGTATAATATATTTGGAAGATGTAATTTATTGATTATTTTATAATTGTATCAATATTTATTTTACAATATTTAATTATGTTATTATTAACTTATAACTCTAATAAAATTTCAGTTGTGTGATTGTTATTATTGTTATTGTTATTATTATTATTATTATTATTATTATTATTATTATTATTATTATTATTATTATTATTATTATT
>JANTPM010000007.1:12109765-12122073 GCA_025434745.1 Erythroxylum divaricatum | reverse complement strand
CTCCTCCTCCAAACACAAACATTGTTAGTTGTATTATAACATTGTATTAGAGTTTCTTTTAGATGAAGTTGATAGATAGACTACAAATGACATGAACTCTTCCGTTATTCCTATAAATAATAGAGGTACACACTATAATGTCATCCACTTTATCAGATTGATGTAGCATATCTTTACATTTTTCTCCCTTAGTCTTGCAATTATGTAGTTTGCTAATTGGAAAATTAGAAATTTTGGTTTCTCAATGACTCAGGCATGAACTGTATTTGAGCTTTGAAGAATCAGTTTTTGGAGCAAAGAGAGAAATTGAATTTTCCTCTTTTGAGACGTGTGATAACTGCAGTGGAACTGGTGCAAAATCTAGTCGTTGCATAAAATTATGTGCTGATTGTGGTGGTAAAGGAGGGGTAATGAAAACTCAAAGAACACCATTTGGAATGATATCACAGGTAATTTGACATGCTTGATGGATTTACTGCGTTTCATTCTGAATTCTTTTATCCTTTTTGTGTTAATCGTTTGAGGATGTGAAGGGGATATATTTTAGTCTATTATGCATGTATCATTTATCTGGATGGATGTTATTTGGGTTTCTTGAATGTTATGTTTTCTTCTTTATTTATTTGATAGCATAATGTGGACTTCACAGAGAGGTTTACGCAAGAAAGAAGCTCAAATAATTATTTTATCTTCAGTCTGATTCTGAAATATAATTTGAATGATGAACATAACAACCCTGCCCCACTAAACCAAATTTATTCTTCTGTACACAATGTTCTTTCTTTCTTGTTGTTGTGCATGTACAGGACTTCAGGGAAAAAAAAAAAGCAGCACATGAGAACAATAAATGAATTTGGAGCTAAAGAAGCAAATCTAAAACTTCAACAACAAAGTTGGCCTGGTGAGTAATTAAAGAAGATTAAAGAAAAGAATTGAGGATATCTTCTAAAAGTAGAAAGCCAATCATTTAAATAACAACTACATGCTGGCAAGCACTATCAGTTCCAAAATTCCCGTATCTAGCTATCTGACCAATGATTCAACCAACTTGCTATGGTCAACAAGTTTTGAGGGAAGAGCTAAAAGCGTAAATCAGTTATTAGGAAGGCTTGGTAGAGATCATCACAGCGCCAAAGACTATAAACAGCGGTCTATAGCTAATTTCCAAAGCAACAACTTAAGCAAATATACTGAGACTTTAACATTTAGAAATAGGAAAATACATGGATTGAAACCTTCATACAAGATGCTAAGACGAGATGGAAATTGTTGTCTTGGAGACTAATCCAGCATGAGATCAAACTTTGGCTGGTTCCAACTGTTTTTCCAGTTTGTAGTCTCCTCCCAAAATATCAGATTCTTGAGTGGGTTTCATAAAAATGAAAGGGCAGGTAATATTCTTCTAGGCCACCTCTTACATAAAACTTTATTAAAAAAAAGTCTTTAGATTGAGTGCATTGACATCTTATAGGAAAAGGTATGGATATTCAACTTCTTCAAGAGCTGAACCCCGAATCTGAAAAGAGAGTGCCACTTCTAGGCACAATGCATGTTTTGGCATTTAGGCATTCAGCAGGAAATTTAAACTGCTTGAGTAGCTCTGCACTGTGTAAGGACAAAGAGTTGATAATAGACTTGTATTGTGTATCCTCTAACTTCTTCATTTCCCTTATCTAGTGGAAAGTGGGAAATTGATGATAAAGATCTAACAGAAGGAAAACTGAAAGAAATTGCCGCAGAAAGGTTCACAAATTATCTACATAAGGAAGTCGGAATCTTTTGTTTTTGACTCCGTGGATGTTATCTCAAGCCATAAGCTAGAAACAGTTTGACTTCGTTAAATGCTTTCCTCTTAAACTTCTTCCTGCTGTATGTATTTTGGTATTTCCTTCCATACATGACAATTCTCTATGTATGCTGTGTATTACTTGGTCTAGCAACACTATATTGAAACTTTAAGATATTTTATAGATGATATTGTGGATTGTATAGGTGTCTACATGCTTAAAATGTAATGGAGTTGGCAAGATAATCACTGATCACTGTCGAAGTTGTGGAGGCAATGGCAAAGTAAGGTCCAAAAGAAGTATGAAAGTGGTCATCCCTGCTGGCGTGGATAATGGAGCAACTATGCAAATTCAAGGGCAGGGTAATTTCGACAAGAAAAGGTGGGAACGATTAACATTTTTGCATCTGAATATACTGTACAGATATATTTTTCCCATTGATCTTTGACGTGATGGTGTTTTTAATTATCTTCTGTGACTTAAACAGCACCTTTAATTGAGAGAATATGAAGCCTATGAAGCGTAAATGAATTGTTTGCCGTTGTATATTTCAGTTGTAATTGCTTTTATATTCTTTGCTTAGACAACAGCCTTGTTAGAAAGGTTGAATATCTTTCCCATTTTTATCAACACTAAATGCTTTCTAGCACATTGTATCCTAGTTTATGTGGATCTTGTATTTGCAGCTTAAAATATCTGTGTAATAAAATCCTAAGGCTTTATCTCTAGAAAGAGAAAGTTTGGGTTTGATTATGCTGTATCATTGCTCTATTTTTCTACTGCTTTCTTTGGAATCTGGTGGTTTATCCAACCTTTTTCTTAATTCTAGTGCTGCTGGTATATCCTATCTATCCATAGTTTGATAGGATTTTTTTATTGGAGGCAGTTAAAAAAGAAATAAATAAAGCTTTTTATCACCAGTGCTGGTTGCTCTCAGAAATCTCTTTCGTTTGTGGTTAGATCTTTGAAGGTTTTGTTTGATTCATGATTATGCTATTTGAAGTATAAGTGGTTTGGGTTCTAAGGGTGTACTCCCCATATGGGGTTTCTTTCACTTTAACTACCTATGATGAAATAAAATGGAGATTATTGTCAGTTGTGCCTGTTTGAAATATGTACTTGCATTCCACAAATTGTTTGCATTTACTATGATTTGATTGCTGGAATGCAAGGGAAGCCCATATGTTAGCAGAAAAGGTTACAAATTTCTTTCTTGTATTCATTTATCTGACAGAGGGGTTGCTGGTGATCTGTTTATCATCCTCCATATAAATGAAAAGCATGGAATCTGGAGAGATGGACTCAATCTTTATTCAAAGGTCAATATTGATTATACTCAAGCAATACTGGGTGCTGTATTGAAGGTAATTTTAATCTGTAATATTGTGACGGAAAAGACAAACTCTTCAATTGGTTTTCAACTTTTCCAGAGACTTCTTTTATGAGTGGATCAATTGAAGTTGTTTTCCCAAAACAAGGTTATGTAGGACAAATAGAAGAATTATTAACTTGCAGCTAAAAGCACAAAATTGAGAAATATGACTGATATTAGGCTACTGGAATATCAAGCTTCAAGGTCGAATTTTTGCTAGGAATGCTGAAATTTCAGATTTGTATAGCTGAAATTTTATGGTTTAATATGGCTAGAATATAGGCTTGAGATGGCTAGAATGTAGGTTAGGTTTGCTAAATTTAGTAAGGAGCACAAAGAATGGAAAATAGTAAACTAGGAATCACTCCTAGGGTCTAAGAATCACTCTTAGAAGAATGCATCACACCTTCTAGTAAAAAATTCAATTTGTAGAAGAATTCTAGATTGTTTATTATTGACGAAGAGTTGAATACACACATATATATATAGAGAGTCTTAAAACCCTTATTTTAGTAGGAAAGAATTTCTAACAAATTTAAATCCTATTCTAATAAAAATTCTGTAAGTCCTAAACAACTAGGATAACATATGTTCTTCCTTCTTTGCTTTCTGGAGATTTTTCATTTTTTTTTTTTGGTATGATGATACCACTCACTGGACCTGCATGATCGTGTTCTTTTGGATAATTCTTGGTACAATTTGTTTTTGCTGTTATTACAGTTGCTCTTAAAGCTGTAAAGCTTTTAGGACGTGGAATCTAGTCTTCTTGTTAATTGAAATATATGCATCAACATTGATCTAAGGAAGAGGAGAAGAATTGTGATGGTAAGAAGGTGGTGAAAATGTGTCGAGGCCTACCAATTAAATAGAGGAATAAAGGGGCCTTTCAGTTTAGTTTTTATAAGAACCATAAACACTCGTATTCCTTTGAATGGAAAATGCTCATAAGTGGGTTGTCAATCTACAGAGTTTTAACCATATCATTAGCAACAGCCACTATATTATCTAAAGAGACTGTTTTCATCTAGGTCCTTTATATTTATGAAACAGATTTACTAAGATCTTCCTTTCTGGGATCAGAAGTGCCAGTCTTGGAGGAACTTTATTTCTTTTGGTGTTAAAGATGGGTTGCAGTTATTCCCATCACTTGCATAAAATTATCAGTTAACTGCATATGCTACTTGAGGAAAAGTAGATCATTATAATTGTATTTAAACTCTGATAACTTCTGAAAACTCTCTTTGCTGCATTTTCATAATCTTTTTCTGATTGTATTTGCTCCTTATTTCAACTGTTGATGCTGCATATTTGCCTTAACATGGTTCAGCATTATCTTTTGTCCTCTGTACCCTTTACTCATTTTACTGCAATATTGATTTGATGCACAGTTTCCTTTGAAGTTTCCAGTGAACTACAACCCATGGACCTTTTATGGCTTTTAGTAAGGCATTTTAATTGTATTTGAACAATATCAGGTAGAAACTGTAGAGGGTTTGAAAGATCTTCAAATTCCTTCTGGAACTCAGCCTGGAGAGACCGTGACATTGTCAAAGATGGGGGTCCCAGATGTTAATAAACCTAATATTCGCGGTGACCATCACTTCACTGTAAACGTCGTGATCCCAAAAGTAATCAGGTCTGAATATAACCTCCTTCACAAAAGAATACTTTTCTGTAGGGCTTATGATAATTCATATCTTTTTACGCACATATATATGTGTATGCTTATGTCCATATGTCAACACATTAGAGTTAGTAATCAGATCCTGTCTCCCATCTCATTGTAGTCAGCTTCTGTGCATTGCATATGAAAGGCATTTCAGTAATCTCCATTTGCTTAAATTAATCCATGTCCCCCATTTGCTTTGATGATTTAGTCTTTGCTGATGAGTTAAGCACATGGACTCCTGAATCCAAACTGTTCACTGTGGTTTTTGTTTCTACAGCTGCAGATATAAATTGACTTGTATTGATATTATCATGAAACTATATTTTGCTAAAATGAGCAGTTTAGTGGATTGATTGTTCCTTCCAATTAAGGGACTAGTATATACAAGCAAAGGGCAATGTCCATGTATTGTAGACATACGTAATTGAGATACAAGTCATCTTTAGCATTGAATAAATCTGCTGTTCAAATTGCTTGACTGAATATTTCACATTGTGAATGTAGGAAATTTTGAGTAGCTCTAATCAGTTCTTTCAAGTTTAAATCATTTGGTTATACTGTTTGCAGTTGTCAATATTTGGATGAAGGTCAGTTTTGGACTCTTGGTCTCCTTGGCATATAATGGTTGTCTGGGCATAAACTTTGAAAGTCATATTGTGGTCTTCTGTTTTGAATATCTGACGTTATATTGTTGATTAGAGACAAAATTAATTTGTAGCATACCCTGGTTAGTTTTTCACTTGCATGATGATGAAAAGTTTAAATTTTTTATACTTATGGGAAGTGAATGCCACTGCTGTTTAAAATTGGACATGCATGCCTGGTGGGAAGGTGCTGCTTGCTTAGTTTCTTTTCTCATTATTTTTTCTGAAATGTTTATGAGCTTGCTCTGGGCATATGACAGTGATGAGGAACGCTCTCTTGTAAAGGAGTTGGCTTCACTTAGCTCCTACAGAAAAGATCATGCGGCTGCTTTCAGCAACTCTGGTATTTTCCATTTTTCTCTTCTTCGAGTCTCCATGAAACTGTATACATAGATGATGCAGCATATGGCATATACAGTGCTTTTGTTAATGTATCATATTTGTGCATATGTGGGTGTGTCAGCGATGGAATTGTCTGCGTACAAGAAGTTGGGTGCATTAAGGAAATTAATGATAACTGATTTGGATTTTGAATTACCTTATGATGAATACCTGAAGGTTTGAGGGATCTAAATAGGGTGATATTTACTTTTGGGGCTCAAACCATAACGGTAAATACTTGATCTTCTTTTTAGTCCTAAATTCCATCTCGCTGTCAAGGATGTGATAGTTCCCATAATGAAATGGTTTTTTTTTTCATGATGATGCTAGTTAGGATCCCCAAATATTATTGTAAGTTGATCCGTGCACTTGTGCATGCATTTGATGATATGTTTATGACTAACTTCTTCACTGGATGTGTCTTGTATGTTTTTGTAATCATTTGCATATGGCTTTGAAGTTATCATTTTATAACTGCGCATTTTCAGGGACATCTGATCCTAATGCTGACGGAGCAAGGAAAGAGTCCACCCCAGGACATGGAATCAGTCGTGTTGCATCTCTGTGGAAGTCAATTAAAAACGTGTTGGGGTATATAACTTCTTTCTCATGTTTTGGGAACTTCACTAGACGAAAATGAATGAATGAGAACATAAAGGAGTTGCCTGTTCTTTATGATTATCTTTTAAACTTTAAACAGGACCAAGATTGTGTTAAACTAATGATCAAAGAACTGATACAGGACATGTTGGAGACTATCGAATTATGTTATAATTGCATGGTGTGTGTCACCCTGTCCTTGTACATCTTTAATTGTTAGTGAATTTGCAGGCGAAGGCAATCGCAGGAAAGGTTTGCATCAGTTACTGTCAATACATCAGTTCTGTTGCGGCAGTCTAGCAAACATGATTCCTCGCTTATGTTCTCAGCTATGGCAGTTTGCATTTTAACTTGTATCATGTGTTTCAAGCTCGGGATTGATAAACATGCATTATCTCAGAGAAGAAATTGTTGCCCTCATTCCAAGAAAACATGAAAGAAAAGCCTTGAAAGTTGTTTTTCAGCCAAGATTATGATGAGGCAAGCTGCTGAAGGTATAAATTTTGTCACTTTGAAGCCGTGATGTTGGGTGTGTACAGGTTTTGTAGAACCGGTCTAAATTGAAGAATATGAGGGAGTAAGATACATTGATTTACTTGACATGAAGCGGAGATTCCCTTACTCCATGTAGGTTGGCATCCTTTTGCTAGGAGAGAAAATAATCAGTACATGATGATAATTGGCTAATTGATGCTTGAAGGAGTACTGCCATAAGCAAGCCAATGAAATCAAGACATTATCTCTTTGTAAAGAAATGGTAAACTGATCAAATTATAATTCTTTTCATTTGTTACATTTAATAGAGCACAACTGTGTAACTTAGCTTCAAGTTGTGCCCTATCCCAGAGTCACTATGTTACATATGATAGAGCACAACTGTGTAACTTTTCTCCATATGTTGATATATATAAATATATTATGTAGATGGCATCTACTCTGTCCATGATGTTCAATGACTTTCACATGTTACATAACAATTTGGTGTAACTCAATGCCAATATATTTCTTAGAAGTTTCTCTCTAGAAGTACAACCACTTCTTCAAAATTAACAATTAGTCTGCCGCATATCATCAACTCTTTTGATTCAAATTGATTTTTCTTGCTGTTGCCAGTCGTATGTTAGGTGATTATGTTATTCCGAAGTGAAATAAGTCATTGCAAGTTAACAAATACAGCTCGAGTCCTTCTACCATCACTCAATTGTAGCTGTTTAAGTCGATTAACTAATAACGTGTTGTACTTGTCACGCTGCAAAGGAGAAAGATGAACATGTTAGTATACAACAACACTGCGAAATATGATGCTTCGAACTCGAAACTTGGATTAATTGTAGATATTGCACTGATTCTATATACTATGAGTACAGCAGTTAGGTTATTGTCTCACCAAATAGCTGAAAACTATGCAAACTTGCTTGAAAAGCAAATCAACAGCTAAAATTTTTAGTTATTCAGATAAACGATGTTTTTTAGTTTTTGTAACACCGTTTGTGGTTTTTTTATTTTCAGAAACAAAAAATTGCAACAGAGTAAGCTAAACACGTTTTACTTACCTATTTTTTTTTTTACAAAAATGACAACAAAAAACGAAAAAAAAAAAAACGTAAACAAACAGCCCTTAAAATTTTTCGTTATTCAGTCTGGTGCATGCAGTTGGCTTTCATGTCTTGCAAGTCAAAAATTTTTCTGTTACGTTTATGTTGAAGTCTCATCTAACCTTAGCTTCTCATTCTACAGTCTTACTTCAATCAAGACTGCACTCATAATTGGCCACCTATATTAGATACTTCACTGGTAGCTTGCTTCTGTATAGAATTCATCAAAAACAAGCAAAAACATGCTGGATTCCACTCTTTAGTATTTAATGTACTAAATCAGCAGCCACCTTCTGATTTGATGTGATACAGATTAGTTGGAACATAAAGGGATTCGTGTGAGAATGGTTGAGCGTATATGAAGTCTCTTAACACAAAGAAGTTTACTTACCAAACAATAAAACAGGATCGGTTTATCAAATCAAATTTGCATGCCAAATCCCATCTTTATAATTTTAATAGATACACAGTTGACTGTATTGATTCTATCCTTAATCGCTGGATTGCATGACAGAGTCTGGCCTTATGAATTGACTTGTTGGAAGCACACAATCATACGACATAACACGCTGGACATGTGAAACAGTTCATTATTGTTTATTTATTGGTAGAGTAATCATTAACGACAGTAGGTAACTGAGATGGTATAAAAGGTTGATGGGAAATTACAATCAGGCCGCTGTGTCAGCTTATAGCTTGTAGAATCATAGTTCAGATCTTCTGTTTAATATTATGGTGTCTTATTGTGTCGAATAAATTTCAGTCGTTTATTTATGTGGATCCTATGTAAGTCTCGCGTAGATCTCACAAAATAAATAGTTAAGATTTTATGAGATAGAATAAAACAGGGTAATACTGGATAGAAGATTTTAGTTTGTAGAACCAACAGCCACTTACGATTTCTGAAATGTTATGACAAAAGAAAACAAAACATAAAAGCAGCACATGAGAATGAGTGAGGATGTGTAACACCAATAACATGCCACAGATATGGCTCCTAAACCCTCACGTTTAGTCGGTGGGTGAGAGCTGCCATGGTTGCTTGTTAGCAACACCAACCCAATCATGCTTCCTTTCTCCCTTGTTGTTCTATCTCTTTCTATTAATGTATAATGTAGTTTATTATATAACATTCAGATAGGTGGGACAGTGTTGCATATGGCCAATGTTCAAGTTAGAAAGAGAGGTATGATTATACGTAATGAGCTTTGTTGGCATGCTTTTACAATGAAACACAAATAGTTCTATGATAAGTGTCCCCTTCACGGGTGTGCATTTTCTTTTGCTAGGATGGGATAACGTAACATATACTATCAGACCTCCTCAGACTCCACTATCCTGCGGGATTTCGGACTGAGTGTGATGATGATAATGATACAAAATTAACGCAGTTTGTCAAGACTACTATAATCTTGTTCTTAGTGTTACGGCAGATTGAAATTCAGCACATCAAATGATAGATAAAAGCATGTTCCTGTAAGCAGTGCATTCAGAGACACGATCCAATTGTATGCCGCTTGCTCTTGAGTATAGTGGCTGCATAGTTATAATCTATTATTCCACCATGTCTTCTTCTATCTTCTTCGGTAACCTTATAGCTTTTCCTGTATTACTATCCGCCTTATCCCTCTCTTCCCCAATTTCTTCTCCTTTTTCACTCCCCAGACCCTCATCCTTGGCCTCTTTTCTGAATTTTCTATATATTAAAAAAGATTTTTATTTTAAATTATTTTAAAATAAAATAAAATGTTCCATATCAAATAATTAATTATATTCATTAAATTAATATTGAAATTATGTTATGATGAAAATGAATAGTTTTTATGATTTTCATAAATGATTAAAACTAGAAGAAATAAAAATTGAAAACAAAAATTAGCTCTCTTTTCCACCTTTCCTCTGTGTGTGCATGGCTTGCATGCCTTCAGATTATGGATTCTTAGACTGCTTTTGCTTCCTAAACTTCTGCCTTCTCTATCATTCTGCCTCATTCTTTTCTTTGTTTTCCTGCCCCTCTTACCTTGCTCCTGTTGCTTGAGACTATTCCTTTCCATTTGTAGAAATGCAAAAGATACTCATCATTTCTTACCTCTAATTGTTCACTCTCCTGCTCACACATCCTTTCCCAATCTCACTAACCCTCTCCTTCTCTCAGTCCTACCAACATCCTAAAAGTCCCTACTACTGCAAACATTCTAATGACCACTGTGAGGACCTAGACTCAAATAGTTGGTGACTCCAATATTGACTCTAAGCTTACCTCTTACTTATTAGACAGAACAAGTGAAAGCCCACTTATTTCTCCCCTTATCAACACCTTAAAGGTTGGAATGGGCATGTAAAACTCTACACTTATGAGTTGCTCCATGGATAAGAGAGTTGAATTTTCAGTTATAAAGAATTGTTCAATTATAAAGAATTGGGCAAAGATACATTAGAAGTAGCTTGGTTTAAAGGATATTCTGGTGAGCAATAAAGACGTCTTCTTTTTTAGGTTCTCGTGTGGCAGCTTAGCTAAAAAAATTCCTAGAATCAGGGCCCTAATATGCACAAAGTAGCCAATCTTCTTACAAAAATGAAGATATGGAAACAAAAATGAAGACATTAGGCAATCCAATATTCCTATATGGATGTGCATCTGCAAGATCTCGATGGAATATTGGACTACATCAGGGTTTAGCCATATTACCATCTATGTATGGAGGCCTCTATGTTTAGATAAAGTAATAACAGAAACCAACATGATCAATTATGTAAGAGTTTATGTAATTAGAAGCCATGTAAGATTTGCTTGAAGAAATACCCATCCTAAGGCTGAATGACAACATAGAGATGGTTGAGGATTTGGTAAAGATCACATATGCCTAGAAACCACCCATTAAGACACTAAAAAAGATATGGAAGCCTATAGGAAAACTCTTCAAATCAGGATTCTCATAAGAACTACTTGATGGGGAAAAGAACAACTATCAAATGCCTATAAACAATAACTACTATACTGCTACAATTAAACAAAATTCAACTCTTATATAAGTCACTAGTCCTCTAGAAAATAATAGAAAGTTAACTAGAGTAGATAATGAACCAAGGAATGTCATAGAAAAAATCATAAATCCTGAGACAAGTAGTCCAAATAAGGTGATTGAAGTCAAATCTCATGATCTCACTAATGTCATTACAAATAATGATATAGAATGCCCTATCAAATAGATTGATTATATTGGTACACTTAAAATATTGGAAAATAGGAATGATTTCAAAATAATTAGCAATGGAAATTCCAAAAGGAAGAAGAAAGCTCCTTCTAGTGGCCTGAAATAATGACAATAACATCATATAATATTAGGAGAATGAATTCCCAAGCCAAAAAACTTTTGATTAAAGATTTCATTTTGGACAATAAAGCTTCAATGCAAGGCATTCTAGAATCCGAAATCAAACAAGACTATTGTAACATAATTAGGTGTTTTGTGCCCAAATCATAGAAGTTAATGAACAATTACATTACTTATCCTAGTATTATTTAATGAAGATGAATTTGAGATTTTGAGCACCATAGAAATGGATTAGATGATACACTTTTAATTGAAACTCAAGGACGTAACTCTAGTGGTTCGTTTGTCTTTCATTTATGCATTAAATTATTCCTATCAAAGATCTCCTTTAGGCTAACAAATAAAGGAATTGTCACCAAGATCAAGATACCTTGGTTATTACCGAGGGACTTTAGAGCAACAATTCTTCTTAATAAATCAAAAGGATGCATATCATCTAGAGTGTTCTATGAGGAGCCAAAAGATTGAATGAATAACATTCAAGTTACAGATTGAATGAATAACATTCTAGTAATTGATCTGTCTTTTGGAGGAGAATTTTTCACATGGAGTTACAAATATAAAGACCATACATTTATAAGGAAGAAACTTGATAGAAGCCTCATCAACTTGGAGTGGTTCCAAGCCTTACCTCACACTAAAGTAAATTATCCAAATACCTCTCTATTTGATCATGCTCCTATCATTATACAATATTATAGTCCTAACGAAAAAGGTAAATCATCTTTTAGATTTGATAACTTCTTGACTGATTTTTTAGGCTTTGAAGAGTCTATTCAAAGAGGCTTAAGCTTCAATACTCTAGGCACTAAACAATTCATCTTCACTAGGAAAATGTCAAAAGTCAAGGAAAATGTTGGATCCGGGTAGATTTTAACCCCCACGAAGGGGACCCACCATCTTCAGATTCAGGTACCGGGTGGAT
>JANTPM010000007.1:12070527-12094657 GCA_025434745.1 Erythroxylum divaricatum | reverse complement strand
TGTGTCACACGCTCTCGACAGGTGAACAGTACCGCTCATGGGGCCATACGCATGCACCAGACATGTGGTCAACATGTGGGTGGATAGTGTCACGCCACATGCTGCATATGCAACACACTCGTTAGCCGATAATAGCGCGTGGGTGCGTGTTTGGCACGTGTAACGCACGCGTCGAACACTATTAAGGGGCATTGTTGGGTGGCGTGCTCTCCACTCGTAGCTGGCGCTGGCACCGACATAGTATTGACGTCAGCAGTTACAGTAATTTAAAAAATACAAAAATTTCAGATTTTCCGTAAGAGTGCCCAGGGGTGTTATGGGTCAGTTTCTAGGTACGAGAAATTTATAAAGTGAAAATTTTCACTTTTTTGGATTTATTACATTAGTAATAAATTAAAGTTTAACTCTAGGAAAAGGAATTAAGGCATTCTGAATCTAATATCGAGTGAATTTACATGCTTTAGACATCACTTAAAGGAGATACTTCAAGTTTTTGCCTCTTGAGTCTCATGTTCAGTGTTCGGGATCGTATGATAGTTACTCGAAAAAAGAATTGAGACATTCTGAAGCTATTTTTGAGTGAATTTTCATGCAACGAACTTGCCGTAAGGGAGATACATGAGGTTCTCATGTCTTGGGTGATCGATTCAGTGTCTGGTGATGCACGATTGTCGTTCTACTGAGATTTTTCCATTACAAAAGTCTCAAATGAAGTTTTCAGATATTGTCTTCAACACGAGTGTGTGACAGTGAGACTGTACATTCGAGTTTTTGCATTTATTGATGTTATATTGTCAAATATCATAAGCCATAAGGAATGTAAGGATAACATAAAGATGTATCCCTTGTGTTTGTGGACTTTTGGAGTGTTAATGAGGATGTAGCCACCATAGTGGCCTTTTGAGTCAGTATTTTGAATAGCTCTACTTACACGTTAGGGAATGTATCTGGTTTCATGTTTAGTTATTCTACTTACAAGTGTTGGCCTTACATCAGATTTTGAGATGTGCATAAAGGCATTGGATAGAGGAAAGTCGTTGCTTGAATGATCTATTCACCCACAGGTCGTAGTGCCGTGAGAGTTAATGGTTTATACTCTGATCGCTTTTTTGTGGAGGTCTAGTTGCATATATGATGTATTCAACTTACAGGTGTTTCATAATATGTGTGAATGGATTCTCAGAAAAGATAATGTTTAATGGCTTTGAGTATCGTTGTTGTCCTATATCTGTGTTGATCTAATCAATATTATTTTACAATCACCTTTTTTGTCAACAAAATCAGTGTCACCATTGAAACCCTGATTGATTTCAATACAAAAAAGTGGACGGAGTATGTATTGAATGTTATGGAGATAGCTGAGGTTGATATGGCCATACGGACGAATAGGGCATCTCCATCTACATCCATGAGATCGAGAGCTCATAAAGAAGTCTATAAAGCCTGGGATCGGTCTAACAGATTAAGTCACATGACTATTAACAGATCCATACCTAACTATCTACTTAGTAGACTTTTGAACATAGACATAGCGAAGGAATTTCTTAGAAATGTCTTCCAAAGGTACACAGTCTCACCTAATGTTGAGACAATTGCCTTGATGAAAGAATTATTCTCCAGGAGGTATACAGGAGAAGGTGGAGTAATGGAGTACATATCGAGAATGATTCATCTTCACAGTAGATTGAAGATGCTAAACATTCTCCTCCATGATGTCTTCATTGTTCACCAAACTCTGAACACACTCTCTCCATAGTTTAGTAATCTGGTGATAACATATTACTCTCTAGTTGAGAAATGGGACTTCAACACTTTGATAGCTCATTGCATTGCTAAGGAGGAGAAACTCAAGTTTCCTACTCCTACAGCCCTCGAAGTAACTAAAAGGAAGGTAAAGATGAATCCTGTTAAGTTCAAAGGTGGAAAGTTCAAATATTCTCCACATGTTGATGTTGGTCAAACTAGTGTTGGTAAGGGTCCGAAGGACATAAAGAAGCCAGAAGTATAAGGCCTAGAAGGAAAGATTATGACCATCAGGTAACTCCTCGACTTATTAATTTATGAATCTAATTTGCGGCAGTCGCATTAAATATTTGGTGGCTATATAATGGAGCATCTAATCAAGGTGCTTCTATCATGCAGGGGTTCATATCCAAGATAAAGAAAAATAAAGGGAAGGAGAAACTGATGGTTCATGAAAATGAAGAAGTAAAAGTAATATCTATGCAGAATGTATCAACTAAACCTTGTTGTAAGGTTCATTTAGGTTTTACATTACACATTTTATATGTGATCTTTTGATAAATTTTGGACAAAGAGGGTTAACGTTTTATATTTAATGCTTCTATTGTACAGTTGTTGTTTAAGCAAAACATAATGCTACAACTTTCTTGTCATATAGTTTGTATATAATGTGCCTTACCCTGACTTAGATATATGCTTCTTCGTATCTTGTTAAACAAGTTATGAAATGGAGAACCCTGATGAATGAGAAGTCATATATGATGTGACATAAAAGTTTAAGCCACATTTTCATAGCTAGGGTTGAGAGATTGATCAAGGAAAGCATTTTTTAATTCTAGATTATGATGATCTGGGAACATGTGTTGATTGTTGTAGGGCTAAGTCATTTTTCACTCAATCACTACTGCTATTTGTCACTTAATTTTTTATGCCAAAAGCCACTCATTTTATAGGCTTAGTCATCCTAATTTTTCATGTGTCAACTTATCTTACCACTTGACATTTTGCCTAGACTAACTGTACATTTTAATTTATCAATTTTTCAATTGTAACAATTAACTCCAAATTACTAATTATAATCCATCAAAATAAAATTTAAGACATAAGTAATACATAATCAAATCATCATCATTTTAAACCTTTCATACCCTGGAACATTTCAATGAGTGCATATACTATCTTTGCAATAATTTCTAAATCAACATTCATGTATGTATATGCTCATGTTACACATGTGAATGAAATGCACCTCATAAATTCTAAAATGATATGACTCAATAGTCTAACATTTTAACTTTCTCATCACAGCAATGGTGCAAATATCCTTATACTTAAGGTGCTTAAAGATATCTTGGATATTGATCATGTACTTTGACTCCATTCCTCATTGTCTCTCAAAGGTTGCTCATAGCTTGGTGATTGGGTATAACTTGACATGTTCGAAGGTAACTGAGTAGCCAATAAAGGATTCACCACTCCTAATAGAAGGAGATGATACCCACGGCCTCTTGTCGGAGTCATTACTCGAAAATCTCTGGTCAGGGGGAAATGTCATGAAGATAGTCTTCAGTGGCATATCAAATTGAGTAATTAGCCTTGGGGATAAGAACTAACATCACTTAGGCCAAATATGACGTAATCAGTCTATTGGGAGTTGACATTTTAACTGTGCTCTAAACTAAGTGACGTTTAAATGGTGAAATGACGAATTGTATAGGAACATTGTCTATGGAAGGGTTCATAATCAAACCACTGACTTTCAGGTCAATCGAAGTCATGATGTGTTGCTAGATAACACTCATGACTTGCTTGATTTAAATGTTTATTTAAGTGACCAATGTAACTGAGAACTAATGGATCACACACATTGGAGATGTGAAGAATGAGTAAAATAGGTTTGAATAGTGATTCAAGATATAAGAGAATGTTTTGGGATTATATCACGAAATGATTGTGGTAAGAAAGGAATGAAAGAAAGCAAGTGTTGCATAGTTGTCAGCCTAGAAAGCTTCCAGATTTCCAGCAAACATTTCAAGCCAAATTAAGTGACATTCATGGCCACTTAATTCCCATTATTCCTCTATTCATGATGGGGGTTAGAGGAGGCCAAAATTTGGCAGAAACTAACTCATTTAGTATTGTAAGAAAACTAGTGAGAAATGTGAAGATTTCATCTTACACACACTTTTTCTCTAAACGATTCTCTCAAGAATATATATCAAAGCTAGCACTTTGTGTGTGTTCTAACCATTCTTCCTAAGAGGTTTTAGGCTTTGTTTTTAGTGTGGATATTATTAGAGACGTCCTCCTTTGGTCGTTTTAGTTTACTACAACCTAAAGAGGTGAAGACAACGAAGAACGAAGGTGTTAGTAAGGTACACATCTTAAGTTCATTTTTTAACTACATCCAATGGCACATGTATGATTATGTATTTTCTAGGTTTCATTTTATTTTTTGTTGCGTATTTTCTAATATGTGATGCATAATTGAAACCTTACATAAATGAATCAACTTGTGTATTATGTAAGGAAGTTGATGAATATAGAAATCACCTCTTTTTCTATGCAAATATTCAAAAGTAGTTTGAAGTAGAATTCTACATATGATTGCAGTAGACAATTAAACATATGAATGGGAAGAAACATTGAATTGGTTCGTAAACCACACTAAACATGAAAAACAAAATGAAATATTACTCTAAACAGTGTTCACCACCACCATTTACACTATTTGGAAAGAAAGAAATAGTAAATTATATAAGAATATTGAAGGAGACAAGTATTCAGCTAGCTGTGAAGATAATCAACTGGATTAAAGTTATTGTCATTGCAAAAAATGCACAAAATTCACTCTCCCTTGACATGAAGAACAAATGGAACTTATAATTAATATGTTGTACTAGTCTTATAACTGATCTGAAATGTTTTACCCCTTATTAGCTTTTCCAATGATGATGTAAACTGACAAATAGTTAGTGACTTAGTACTCATTGTAATGTTGAACTAGCTTTTGTTAGTGTTAATACAATTTATTCATTAAAAAAAAGGATGAAACCAATCTTTAACAGTGATTTAGAGAAGTTCCAAACTTTAGATGCAAAGTGCACCCAAAATCTAAGTGTGAATTAATGAAAAATGCAAGAAAGACAAGAATGGGTATTGCAAATATTATGAAAACCCTAAGTTAGGTTGAAGGGTGGTTGTATTAAGGGGAGAAAGTGTGGAAGAGGAAGAAAGTGAAAAAGAAGAAAGGGACTAGGGTTTTTAAGGCCTTTACAAACTTATACAGTCAAAGTATAAGATTATAACCCTTACTATGTAAGTACATATGAATGTGTGGGATAGGGACAGAGCGTCCAAAATCAATGTAAGTTATTGTAGCTGTGGGAAATATTTTAAAATTCACAGGTATGAACATGATCGTGTCCTATAACTGGGTAAGTCACTATGATCATGTCATACACAAACTAGCACAATTTTCATGCATATAGGCATGGACATGTGTGTATCTATGATCATGTGTTCCTCTAAATTCTTGAAAAATTAAAAAATTTCAGTTAAATTTAAGAAAATTAAATAAAACACACCAACAAAAGAAGATTTGGATACTCATAAACCTAATATTAAATAAGTAAAAAATTAATGAAATCCTAGAACTAAACTATAAAGTAATCAAATTAATTAAACTATCATAATTATTGGGTTGCCTATCATGTAGCACATGTTTGATGTCTTTAGCTAGATCTATAATTTGATGCTTGCTTTAACCTATTTTCCCATGCAAGGGGTCATAGCCTGCACATAAGCCACATGTTGTGATATAATAAGGACATAAAGTATCAAATTAATAACATCAAGTAAGTGCACTGATATCTGTTTTAGTAACAAAATATTACTATAACAAGGAATAATAAACCCCCCTTAGATCTTCCATTGACTATGACAATTTATTTTGTGGGAAGTAGAAGCCCTTCTACTTAAAATGACTATAAATAATTTCTTGATAACCTTTGTATTTGGATCCTCCTCTTCATCATCCTTTATCTTCTTTTCCTGCCCTTCTTCCTTCTCTTCTTGAACAGTAACTTCCTCCTTTTCTTCGATCCCTAGCTCCTCTCCACTTTGTAAAGTTATTTTATTCATATTTTCTCCTAAATTTAGCTTGATGCATCCATATAAAACACCTAGTTCTTTGATTTTATGGAGGCAACCTCGTTTCAAGCAATGAATTTCATATGGAAATCCTCGAGACTTTGATACTCCTATTACTATTATTATTGTAAAATTTGGACAAAGCGTAATCATTCCATATATAATTGTAATAATTGCTCCACTTTGGATTACAAGCATTCTTATACAGGGAATCTTGAGGCCAGATCTTTATGGAAATTAAATGCTCCTATATATAGCCTGGTGCCTGACATTTATGACTGGGGTGGATACCCCATAAATTTCATAACACGTCATCAATATTGATTAAGCTTCCAAATAAATATCAGCATGCTTTTTGTTACAAGCTTCCAAAGTTGTCAAAAGTGATGGCATACTATACCCCTTTAACAATAATGTCATCTCCATCCTTCCACTATGTTTAATGGTTATGACAATGAGTCCCAACTCCAAAAAATTGACAAAAAACACAAAAACTTCTTTTCTTTTATCTAACTGAAAATATGATGATGGTTTAAGTAAAACTAAACTAAAGTTTAACATCAACAACAACCGAAAATGTATATTACAATATGATTAATCAAATGAAATAAGAAGTACCTAGGTAATGAATCCCTCTAAGATTTCTTAAGCTACGAACCCTTTATCATGCAATTCAACCTATAGTTTATTGGATTGTGAAAATTCCAATCTTATGATAATATCTTTCTCAAGACTATTATCAACTAATCCTTAGTTGATTAATTGCAATTTCTTTCTAGTTAAAATCCTTAAGATTGCATTAATTAATTTGTAAATTTCAGTACCATAATTTGGAAGATTTATGTCTATTTATCTCTAGGTTTGCACTCCTTTCAATTATGGTAAATATATTCATATAAAAGGATTTTTCAATCTCAATTGCATGAAATCATACATGAAATAATATTATGGATATATTAATTCTAGAATTAAAACATAATTGAATATAATAAATCAACACCAAATTGCATTGAAAAGAATCAAATCACAAGGTTCTTCCCAACTTAGGGCTCATTCTACCTAGGTACTAAAAAAATTTAGTTCATAAACATAGAAAAAAATCATGATCCTCTGAAACTTTGATGGAAGAATACTCTTTTTGATCTCTCAGTTAATCATCTTAAAAACTTAAAAGTTATGAATAAAAACAGTCAAAAAGCATAATACGGTAAAAATCCCAAAGGAAAAAACTGAAACAGAATGTGTGTTGCCAGCTGCATCAGTATCAAAGAGTCGACATAAATAATTAGAAGTAATCAAATAAGTAAGAGTTGAATGACCAATAAAGGAGATGAGATAATTATTATCACAAACTGACATTATAAGCACAGAAAAGTCCGAAAGTACTAGCCTAAGCGTATTAAGTCATTGGGTACCTAAAATAAGGATAGCCCCTTGAATAGGTAAAATGTAGAAGGGTATTGAGCGCTTACGGCCTTGGAGATAAATGGGAATATGTAAATAGAACCTAGAACAATTAATGCATCCGCCATTAGAAGTTAAACCAATAATGTAGTTGCATACTTTCTCAAATTAGGCTTGATATTCTTTAACCAAACCATACTGATAAAGTTTTAATAATATGGATTGATGGTTTTCAAAATCAGATGGGCCAAATTGAAGTTCAAGAGCCTGAATAAAAGTTGGATAGTGAATTGATGACTAGTAATAAGCCATTTATACCAACTTAGTGCATCACCAATCATGTAGAAGGGAATAAGGTCAAGTTAAAAAATATTGTTCAGCTTGAAAAATACAATCTAAGGATATCAAAGCCTCAACTAGTTGAAGGTGTATTTTAAGAGGTTTAAAGGAATTGAAGGAAGAGTTGGAAGAAGGTCGTTGGAGAGTAATAGAGGAAGAAGGATGAAATACATATGGGTGAGAAGAGGGAGATGTGTTCTCAAAAACGATATTAGTTTAATATGTCCCTGGGGTAGGGTTGGTGATGGAAGGAGGATGGCCAAAGACCTATTTTTGGAGTGCATCAATCATTTTGGCCTGAATATTATGCTTTTCATCCCTTTCGGCTTGAAGATCACCAAACCAAGCAGAAAGCGAGTTACTAAGATTTTCTAAAAGAATAGCCTCTTGATCTTCAATACTCTAGTTAGGCTTAAGAGGCATAAGGTGTATGACGAGGGCGCCAATGTTAAGAGATGACTTTAAAAAATAATCCCTTTTAAGGGGGGATTGCTTTCCCAAAGGAAGAAGAAGGTTTTACTAGGCAGACACTCTCCTATTCTCATTCATTCTTCCTAGATTATATACACCCGGTTATATATAACTTATGCCAAGTATCCCTTATATCTTTTATTCTAACAAACTGGAAATATTCTGTGCAAAGATAAAATCCCTCATCCATATAAGTTTGATAGTGTTTTTCTTAGGTATCATTGAGAGGAAGCTCTTTTGTACTATTTGTTGATCCAACTTCAACTTTATTTTGTAGTTTAGTTGCTCAATTTTACCAGAAAATAACTTTGGCTATGGATTTTCAAAACGCTCTCAACTCAACTGGATACGACAGTCATGCTGCAGAAAAAGTTCGCATATGTGAAATAGATGAAGACTCTCCTCCTCGCGCACCTATTCTACAGAGCAACCAACCCGGCTATAGTGCAATGGTCACCAACCAATCAGACATTAGCATAGGAGTAAGGGAAATGGAATGGCCTGAAGAGGACCTAATAGAAATCGTCGAGGGAGATATTACTATAATACAAGGAGAATTCAGTATGGGTATAGAATTATCCAACACATTCAAAGACAAACTAGACAAAGTTTGGGCAAATGCTGTTGTGATTAAACTGTTAGGACGAAAATTGGGATTTAACATGCTCAAATCACGCATACTCACCATGTGGAAACCAAAGAGCCCTATGAAAATTTTCGATATAGACAATGACTTTTACCTCATCAATTTCGTGGATGAGGACGACTATATACAAACATTCGCATAGGGGTTGTGGGTAATATCTAGTCACGCCCTCTCCGTTTAACCATGGTACCCAGAATTTCGTCCATCTACTAACAAAATTACGCATGTGGTAGCTTGGGTTCGTTTCCCTGAACTCTTTGTCGCTAGGTACCATCTTTCGATTCTCACCGCCCTAGGGAATTTGGTAGGACGCATAGTCAAAATAGACAACATCACCCAACAAATAAAACGGGGCAAATTCGCAAGGGTTGTCGTCAACATCGACCTCAGCTCCCCCCTCTGTTCTAGTGTCGAGTTAGATGGTGAAATCATCAAAGTAGCATACGAGGGTTTGCCCCAAATCTGCTTCTTTTGTGGGCTGGTCGGACACGGAGCCATGGCTTGCCCCACACGACCGATCGAGCACCTCGAAACAGCGCACAACACCAGAGGATAGAAGACGACCACCTACCCTAAAAACTAAGGTGAATCTTCCTCAGGAGGCCTTCGATAAGAGGATTACTGGCCATGGATGTAAGTTCAACATTGCCCTCGCCGGTTGCCACCCAACCCAACGACACACAAACATGACAGGAAGAACAACTCTTACCACGTGGGGTTGAAGGGTTTGAGGTACACGGCCCTGACAGAAATAGAGTCGTTGGAACCCATAACGGATCAACCTCAAATTGATGAGGAGACTCAACAACCAGAAACCCACACTACGATGTTTAAGAACCAAACGGAAGAGAAATCCCTAAATCAGATAATGCATAGGGAAAGTAAGACTAAACGTTCGTCGTTTAATGGACAAAGTGGGACTTATAACCATATCTCCAACACGACACCTTAAGCCTCCATTCAACTACAACCCATTGCCCACGTGAGACAGAATCAAACCTTGACTATTTCCAAGTCAAAATCACCAAAGACTCAACGACAAATAACAAACCATATGGCCCTATCTATCCCCTCACATGCAGAGGTGAACAAGATCAATCCATCACTCTGCCCATATATGAGGAATTAGGTTGTGGGGACATGGAGGAGGATCCCAATGAAGACTGTCTTCATACTGCCTCGACATCGTCAATTAAAAAACGTATGATACCCCATCGCGATCACCTGGTCTGGAAAAAGAATCAATGCCTGTAACTGAAACCAATTTTAAGTCTGATGCTCAGATGGAGGAGACTCTAAAGGAACACATGACAAACCAATATCGGAAGTCGACTGATAATGCAGTCAACTCTCATGCAGAATAGTTTTTTCCTCTTATTCTAATTTTGTGTCGATATTCATATAGGACTGTCAAGGGGCTGGAGGTAGGATCTTCAAGTCAATCATCAAGAACTACATTCGAATCCATAAACCACTTCTTGTTGTTTTGGTTGAGTCACGTATAAGTGGGGTATGAGCGATGAAGGTTATTAGGAGTTTGGGTTTTGCATACTCACTCAGGGTGGAAGCAGAAGGCTATTCAGGTGGTATCTAGCTACTATGGAGTGTTGATATTGTGGTCTGAATTCTGATAGCTCATCGTCAATTTGTACATGCTAGTATTGAATAGGACCAATTATCGTTTGACTTCACTGCCATTTATGCTAGCCTTACGAATTCGTTACAAAATTTTTTATGGACGTATCTGCAAAAAATTGCTAGGGTTACCTCTAAACCTTGACTTTTAGGTGGTAACTTTAATGCCAAATTGGAGAGCACTGATAAACGTGGAAGATCTCAACTCCAACCTATCATCAATTCATAATTTAGAGACTGTGTGCAAGGTTGTCATCTTCAAGATCTTAGATTTTTAGGGCCAAGATTCACTTGGCGGAGAGGACAAATTCTCGCCAGATTAGGCCGTGTCTTTTGCTCTAATTCTTAACAATCTGCCTTCCAAAACACAACAGTTACTCACTTACCTTTCCTGAAATCAAATCATTCGCCTCTCTTAGTCACACTTAACAACAGCGCGCATTCTCCTCTAACACTTATGCCCTTTAGATTTCAGTCAGCTTTGCTGACTCATGCTTGCTTTGGCCAATTTGTAGCTGAGAATTGGGACCCAACTAGATCTAATATTAGTGGCGCGATCAGAAATTTCTCAAAAATATTACAGCATTAGAACTCTACCACATTTGGCAACATTTTCCATCAAAAAAGAGACTCATGGCAAGACTTGAAGGGATTAAAAAAAACTAGAAGAAGAAAAGAGCTCGACGAACATCTACGGTCTGAAATAGAGCAGGTACTCTATCAAGAAGAACTTACTGGCACCAACAATCCAAAAGCCAGTGGTTAGGCTAGAGTGAAAGGAATACAAACTACTATCATGCAATCACAATGGCTAGACAACGACAAGCGATGATTAGTTCCTTGAAAGATGAAAATGGATGCAGAATTTTAAATACGACGAGCATCAAAAGATTATCACAGAATTTTCTCGAGAAAATATATACGATCGAAAGCTAGCATCCTACAGACCTGCAAATCCATGCTCAATTCCCTCCCTTACCTCACAAGCTATAGCTGATCTGAACCGTTCACTCAGTCCTGAAGAAATCAAGATGGCTTTCTTCAATATGACTCCTACCAAGGCACCAGGATTTGATGGCTTAATCATTTTATTCTACTAATCCTAACGGGACATTGTCAGTCCTTCTCTAACTTTATTATATAGAGCATTTTTCGACATAAAACTTGGGAATTTGATCTTAATCGCACCATTATAGTTTTTATACCAAAGATTTTGTCTCCCACGTTGATTACACAGTTCAGGTCAATGGCATTATGTTCTGTGATCTATAAAGTCATTATCAAGATCATTGTTAATAGGCTTAAACCTTACCTCGACGATCTGGTAGCTCCAACCTAATGCAATTTTGTCCCAGGGCGTTTGATTACGGATAATATTATTATCGCCCAAGAAGTCATCTACATAAAGAAAAGGAAAACCGGTCAGAAAGGGATAATGGCTCTAAAGGTGGATCTTAAAAAAGCTTATAATAGGCTGTCATAAGATTTCATCGAAGATACACTAATCGACGTTGGGATTATTGAGTCTCTGATCAATCGCATTATGAAGTGCATTTCCTCGGTCTCCCTATAAGTGAATTGGAATGGTGAACTCAGCGATGCCTTTAGTCCCTTTAAAGATATTCGACAGGGAAACCTCATATCACCTTACCTCTTTATCTTGTGTATAGAATCCAGAGGTTTTCAATAGGGAGACCCCATATCGCCTTACCTCTTTATCCTGTGTATGGAACGAGTAGGTCACTCAATTACTCAAGCAGTGACATAAGGACGATGGTAGTCTATTAAATTAAGCAGAAGTGGACCTCCTATTTCTCACTTACTCTTTGCTGACGATTTCATCCTTTTCTTCGAAGCCTCAATTGATCAAGTGTACGTAATTCGGGATACTTTAAATTCTTTCTATGCTGCTTCAGGACAACGCGTCAGCCAAGACAAATCTATATGCTACTATTCCAAAAAATTCCTCCATCGACGACACACTATTTAAACAACGTACTGGGTTTCAAACAGACGAATGATCTCGGGCGATATTTTGGAGTGCCGCTACTGCACGAAAGAGAGAGCAAAAGAACCTATCAATACATCCTTGATAAGGTTCATCAACGCTTATCAGGCTGAACAGCCAATCTTTTGTCTTTTGTAGGACGTATCACTTTGGCTCAATCAGTCACAGCGGCCCTTCTCAGTTATACAACACAGACGATCCGATTGTCCCGTCGTCTTTGTGATGAGTTGGAGAAATTAATGCAACAGTTTTTATGGGGCTCGTCTAATGGCAAAAAGAGGATTCATTTAGTTAATTGGAAGGAAGTTTGCAAACTGAAAGAGAAGGGGAGTCTTGACATTCAGAAAATTCGTGAAACCAATGATGGCTTCTTAGCGAAATTAGGATGGACACTGATTGCCAAGCTTAATGCATTATGGGTAAAAGTTCTCTTTGTGAAATATAACTTTGATGTCAACAATCTCCCTACCTCTTTTGATGCAACTGGTGGACCAATGATTTGGAAAAGCATAAAGGCTACATGGCACTTAGTTCTCCAGGTCATGAAATGAATGATTTGTGATAGCGTTAAGACTCGATTCTGGATAGACCCTTGGGTCGAGGGAGTCGGACCTCTTATTACTCATGCAACAACCCCAATCCCTGATTCAACTATTAACCTCAGTGTCCAACACTTTGTGGTCATTGACGGTACTTCAAATTGGGTCTCATTTCAATCTTGTCTCTTGACGTCGATTTGCAGGTCAATAGCAGGTACTTTCCCCCCTGAAGCCCTACCTAAGACAGGATAAGTTTTTCTTGGGAATTTCTAACACTGGACAATTCACGGTAGCTTCCACTTATTCTATGCTCATGGATCAGGAAGACACCTCGCCTAATGGAATTTGGAAGGCAATCTAACAGTGAAAGGACTCACAATGCATTCGCTTCTTCCTCTGGCTTCTCGCACAAGATCGGTTACTCACTAACCAACAACGCATTCGTAAGCAATTCACTACGGACAGAGCATGTTATTACTGTTGACTCGAAGAATCCTTGTTGCATGCAGTGCGATACTACGTCAAAGCCCGCCAAGTGTGGAACACGTTCTCTCCACAAATCGTTTCTTATGACTTTTTCACTATGTCAACTTAGGAGTGGCTTATTAAAAATCTCCAACACCATTGAAGAGTACTTGGGCATGATTGGTCGATTCTTTTTAGTACTACTTGTTGGTTCCTATAGATATGGAGAAATAGGGCCCTCTTTGATGAACATTTTCATTGGCCGTCCTCACCAGTTTATCTCATTTTTTCTTATGTAGATTAGATCCACAAGTCAGCCGTTTGACAAAGTAGAGTTGATACCAGTCATCGCCTTCGACAAGAGCAACTTATCGGATGGTGCAAACCTCTTAATGGGTGAGTAAAATTAAACACGGATGGAGCATGTAAATGTTCCTCGTCCTCAGCCACAGCAAGTGGCCTTATACATGATAGTGCAGGCAATTGACTTGGAGGCTTCATCTAGAATCTCAGCTGGTACTCATCAGTGTCTGTGGAACTCTGGGGAGTGTTTACCGGGCTCACGTTCGCGTAGAATTTGGGTTATTACCGGATCGAATTCGAAGTGGATTCTATATCAGTGATCAATATCTTGTCTTCCTCGGGTAATTGATCAATGGCTCTCAATCCCATAGTCATGGTTATTAACGAATTGTTTACTCAAAATTAGACTATTATACATCGACATATCTATCGAGAGAGCAATAGATGTGCCGACTGGCTCACTAATTATGCAGGTCATTTTGATTTAAGAATTACTTATTTTGATACTACACCCATTGGGTGCTACTTTATCCTTTTAGAGGATATATCGAAGATCTGTTTCCCTATATTAGTTGTGTAATATGTTGCGTTTACTACTTTCTTTTTAATAAAAAAGGAGCTTTAAGTCTAACCTCCAACTTATAACTTTTAACTTTTCAAGAAATTGATTGCTGACTTGACATTGAAAGAAATTAAAATGGGAAAAGCTCGACGGAAACTACGATAATGAAAGCGCATTAATAACTATAAATGAAAACTACTTAGTGCCAAAAGGCCAAAACAATAGTATATGAAGACGGCTCTAAATCCTCTGTCCCCATTTATCCGATACCAATTGTGTTCCATTCATGCACAACTATAAATTTTGGTGAGACCTACTGAAATCTATGACCGTGCATGAGTAGAACAAAATTGGTGCTGGATAAATGAGATAAGAGGATTTGGTTCCTGTGAAGACCAGCTATGGACACGCATTGCTGGAGAGTGACTGAGTACAGTATATCATGTAGATTGCAAGCATGCACACACGCATGAAGAAAGTACATATCTTGTAATTAAAAAATTAAGGTTAATTCAAACATTTTTTATTTTAATTATTCCCTTTTAAATAATATTATAGAAATATAATAATTAAAATAAAAAAAATTCAAATTAACCCAAAAACAAACATTAAAGTCTCTAATATGTTATGCCCTTTGAATTAATGATAATAAATTATAGCTTTTACCAATACTTACGCATATATTTCTTATATAGCTAATAGTTGAGGCTGTCAACAGCAAACACACCAGATTTTAAATCTCAAAGGCCAGTGGAAAACAAATTTACGAAATAAAATCAGAAAAAGATATAATTGCTAAGCTTCATAGTTATAAGTCATCAAGAAGGTTGAAATCCGGTGTTCCAGTTTAAGCAGCACTTAGTTACGGTGACAACTGAACAACGGCCTCATCATCAGCTTTCATTTTAGCTCTGAACGAGTGACTGTGAAGATGTCGTGTAAAACTGGTAGTTGTATCCAAGAAATATAGGATAAATGTCATCAGGCAGCAGCATATAAACATGGGTATGGGTCCAAAGATCCACATGAATAGAGGAAATGAAACATAGAAAGCTCGCAATCCGAGGGACCAAAACAAACTACCACGGTTCAAGTTTCTTGCAACATACTCAATTGAATCGGTTTCTCCTATGGATGTAGGCACAGTGACCAAGAAACTGACATGGGCATAGTATCTGATAGACTGCACGTTGCAAACAAAGGCAACAAGAAAGCACAGCAGTATGGTGAAGTACTTGACAGAAGAAAAAAGAGGAGTCTTGTTGCCATAAACTAGTTGTGATACTTTATTACCAGAGTTTGATGTGCTGCTCACAAAAACACTGATCAATGAACTAAGGGTGATTGCTGTTGTTGCCAACAGTGTAGACGCCATGATGTTGTTACGTATTGTTTGAACCGCCAAAACACCATTCTTCAAGGGATCCTGAAAGTACATCAAAAGATTCACACTTCACAGAAGCTATTCGACTTGTGAGCAGGAACAGGTACATTAGTGATTCATTAAGCCTTTGATTATTGCAAGCAGCCATTATAGGTAATCAAGTTTTTAATAGTTATTCCGCAGGCAATTGCTATACAATTGAGTCACTACTTTACTTTTGTCGGAAGAAAAAGGGAAGCTCCAAAAATTTCCTACCATGTTGCCTCAGCCATTGTTAGATTAAAGCATAGATTCCAAAGGCCATTATTACTCGCTCCTACTTCCAACATCCAATTTATGTTCATAGAGGCGTATTTTTTATGATGTGAAAAATGAATATGAAGTGGCAAACAAAACAAATCCCAAATTTTCAACTGAACATAAAACCCCACCTATCAACTCTCACCTAAACCTAATCCTAAATCCACCAGATGTAGGTGCCCACAGCCAATTAAGAACACAATTGTGCAACCTTCCAAGAACACACCATAAGTACTGAAGTAAGTAACCCAAAACCTCCCACCATCCAAGAAACACTTTAACGCAGTCACTAATTGCAGTTAAAATTGACAATTGACAGTCTACAATGGCCTGCAAGAAAATCCCAGATTTGAAAACCAAAGCTTTACCCGAGAAGAAGCTCCAAATGATATTAAGAATTGACAACATAGAGAAGGAAATATTTGCAAGAGAGAGAGAGACAGGGGGAACTAACAGCCATGAGAGCATGAACCCATTGGTGGCGGGATTGCGAGTTGATTCCGATGACAGTGAAGGCTGGATACCGAACAACAGTGTAAATAAGCCAAAGGTGATACGCAGCCATCATAAACAGGCCCGATGGTACCAAAACATAATCTAAACATTCTTCCTCCATGTTCTGTTCTAGCTTCTTGGATTTATGACACGTGAATGAATTGGTTGCGTGTTCTTTTTGCTTTGTACTGTGACGTATTATTTGATAATGGCAGTCCAGTGGACAGAGACTTCAAACAGTGACAGAGACGAGCATCCGATGGACGTGGACATGGCCCTTTCGGGCTTAAGTATTCTCAAGGATCCATCCACCTACAATATGAGGTATCTTGATTCTACTCTTATAACAAGGGTTAAAGTAAAACACTGAGTCGTAATAAAGAGGTATTTACTCACTAAGAATTGATGAATTTCTAAAAAGGCAATGAGTATAAATTAGAATCAAATATTAAGAATAAGAGGAAATAATAAGAAATTATTAGAATATTAAGATATTATCAAATTTGATTGATTATTATTACAATGTTTTTTTTAATCTATGTAATGAAGCCTCTACTTAGATGAAAGTGCATTTTAATGTAATTGTTTTATCAAAATACAAGTCAAATCTTAATGTTTTATAGCATTTAAAATAAGTTATATCATTTATAAAACATTCAAATTAAATTTTAAATGAATAGAATTATTGACGGATATATATCTTCTTTCGCTATACACCACGTGATCATTGACGTGACACATATGTATTATTTTATTAATTATATGAGTTTTATTATGTCACGAGTATGTGAGATCCACGCATTTTAATTAAACTTTATTTAATGTTAAACAAAAAATTAATTTTGATTGTTTATGATAAATTCAAAATTAGAACTTATTATTCCCCATATTAAGGATTAGAACTCTGAATATTGAATATGAGTGATATTATTGAGAAATTAAGAAATGCATTTAATGCTCAAGCATAACACATTACAATGGCTATACATGTACTTATTTGACATTTTTCAAGTATAGTTAATCTTAATTGACTTATAAAAGTGATTATTATGTGAATAATGAATAATTTGTCTTGAAAATTGATTTGGTAAGTATAAATATTGGTTTAGAATTTTTGGTGAAAATTTAAAAATTTTTATGAAATTATGAGTTCTTTTAGACTAGGAAAAATGTCAAGTGGTAAGATAATTTATGATAGTAGAAATAAGTATCAAATGGTTGTTGAAATAATTGGCAAATGGTATTGGGATTTGTTTGACAATGTGACAATGAAAATTGGGTGACAATTGGATTAGAAATTTGGAGACAAATAGACTAAATTTTAAGAGACATTAGTTAGCTTAAGAAGATGACTTCTTAATTTGATTTTTTTAAGTGGTAAGTGTCATGACACATGTCATGCACCCACCAAGCAATATTTACCTTGCTTTTAACCCACCTAGGACATTTGCCGCTTGAAAGACCATTTTTGTTCTTTGTCTTTCATGTTGCCATATGCTCTCTTCTTCTTCATTTTCGTTTTTTTCACTCACGATCTTCTCATCCTCATCCTCGTCGTGTTGTTTTTTTGCTTTCCGTCACTTTGTTTCTTTAAGATCTTTGCTATCTCTTCATCTTGTTACTAAAAACCTAACCAAT
Organism: Erythroxylum divaricatum; assembly: GCA_025434745.1. Taxonomy (NCBI): domain Eukaryota; kingdom Viridiplantae; phylum Streptophyta; class Magnoliopsida; order Malpighiales; family Erythroxylaceae; genus Erythroxylum; species Erythroxylum divaricatum. The sequence goes on along the minus strand of JANTPM010000007.1, from coordinate 12,076,573 downwards.
TCCTCCGAAGAAGAGTTGATGATCGTATAAGCTTGGAGGCTAGGGTTAAGTGATATTTTGAAGATCTTAAAGTTATACAAGTAAGTATCATATTGTTCTTCATGATTTGTTGAATAAAACATGTATGATGATAGTTAAAGGTTAAATGATCATAAAATGGTGTTTGATATATATTGGAACATGGGTAAAGAAATGAATGCAATGATGTTTTGTTTTTGTGTTTATGATGATCAATATTTCATAAGTTGTTGTAGAGATGAGCTTGAAATAGAAAGATCATTAAAAATGGTGTCAGAAAAAGTGCAGCAAATTTTGATAGATAAATGGATGTTTCATGTTCTGTTTTCAATATATATTAATATGGATCTCTTTGGGTGTTTTGGAAATGAACTAAAATGAATCTAGAGTTAAGGAAAGGAAGTAATGTGGTGTCTTGAAATGGGATAAATTAAGTTGATAGTTAGAAGTGAAATGAATGTGAGATTAGAGTTGAGCATGTACAGAAAGTTGGTGATGAATGTATATATGTAGATGTTCTGTTTTTGGTGTTATGATCAAACATAGAATATGATTTGTTTGCAATTAACATAGAGCTGAAATGGAAGTAGGAATGAATAGGAAATAATGAAGATATAAGCTAGAAATGATAGACTAAGCAAAAGAGATGAACTAGGATGAAAATGATGATGAAGTGTGTTGGAATATGTTAGATAGAGTATTTTCACGGAACATACTTATTTAATTTAGCCATATCTTGATCTGTAATTATCCAAATAGGATGATTTTAATTTTAGATTAAACTAGAGACATATTATATTTTTCATGAAAGAATTGAATTTGAATTATATCTTTAAGAGTTTCAAAATTTGACTTGAAGTTGAGTATTGTGTACTGTCACAGTTTGAGAACATTCTCTGGTATTTTGAGTATAACTTGTAAAATACTAAACCAAACTAGCGAACTTGGTGTCATCAAGGAACATTTGTTTAGAATGTATTACCTAACTTCCTTATTTTTCTTGTCAAATTCACGATCATGATAAGGAGGTAGTTGTACAATCGTGCACAAACATGATCGTGATAGAGAGGAGTTATCAGGGAGTTGCATGATCTTGCGCTGTTGTCTTCTTACTTACCTTGGTGTTTTGGACTTAATTTAGGTTTGAAATGAACCTGTATGGTTGTCTAAGTAAGTGGTTAAGTGATTAATGAGTTTGGGATGTCGATTGACATTAGAATTGAGGAATGGATTGACTTGTTCTTATGAATAATATGAATTGAGTATGAATAAATTATAATTCAAAAATTGTGTAGATGTATAATGCTATGAAAGGATTGGTAAATGTATGATTGATGAACGGATGATTAACAAACTGAGGATAATCAAGTTTCACAAAATATGATACATGGATGATCATAAGATGTGAATTAAGGAAATATACCTGAGATTGTCATTAAGCATGCAATATACATATCACATATACATATGTATATGATTGAGTATTCATGAAAATGTGCAAATTAGTAATGTGAAAATGTATATGTATTGCATGGTATAGAAAAACAATTAGAGCGACAACATCTAGATATTACCGAGGCGTCGAGGAAATAGCTATCTGGAGCATACTGTGAGTAACCTAGATGGTCTCACATTGAATTATTGTTTTGTTTAAATTCTAAATTGAATTATTATGTTATATGAATGTGTTGATTCTGGACATTGAGTGTCTAAGGCATTTGATGCATAAATAATATATTAAAAGTGCTCATTGTATGTGAATTTGACATAATATGTGATACTCAACTTAATTGCTGAATGTTGGATTAAGGTCTGATGGTGAATGTGAATGAGAAAGAAAATTGAGCACAAGTGAATGATTGATTACATATGATGCATTTCACTACATGGATGCATGATAACATAAAGGTAGTTGTGATCGGAGTCGCCAGTGAAAAAGGGCTTAAAGCTCAGAATGTGGTAAGAGCCTCTAGTTCATTATATATAATGAGTCCTGTATCTCCAATGGATATAAGATAGTTATTAATGAGCTTGGTATTCATATTAGATACGGGAGAGTAAACAAGACACTCGATCATAATAAAGTAATAAAAGAAAGTGAGTCTCATAAATATTGCACATACATTCTAATATACATTATATGAATTATTGAATTGAATTTTATAAACCGTTATGAATGTAAAAAGTGAATAAGTGAACAAAATGTTAAATGGTGCTTTTTGATAATTGGTGAAAGATGTACATTATATGATGGCATGAATTGTTTGTGAACTTGAAACATGAACTGTATGTGTTATGTGTTATGAGTGAGCCATCGATGATGGGTAGCTCACTTAGTTCACAAAACTTATCAAAATTATAACGTTGACTTTTGAGGTGCGAACTTAGCTTCTAAGATAACTTAGAAGAGATATAGTACTGCTTTTGGATAGAAGAAATGACTCAAAAGTCGGTCAGCTGAGACTGAAGGTTTGGATAGAATTTTGTATAGTTCCCCTTTTATGTAGCATGTAGCATATTTTACAATATAGTTATAGACTTTGATAGTTCTTTGATATTGTTTATAAGGACGAAGTATGTAATGCTACAACGTATATTTGGTTTTATGAAATGAAAATGAGGAATTAGGTTTTTAAATATTTGTGATATTTATGTTTTAATGATGATGCCATGATTAAGTTAGTGACATGATTGCTCTAGCATGCCACCCTTATAGGATACGTACTCAAATATCCTTCAAAATGTCGGGTATGTATCCTACGAGAGTGGGGTGTTACAATTCTTAGTTTCAAAGTAAATTTGACATCCATAGAGACATATAAAAGTATATATACATGATATATAGTGAGAAACTTGAATAGTAATCGCTATTATTATCTATTATAGGTCATTTGCCATAGGTGATCAAGTGGAACAATCATTTGATCTAGATCAGTAGGAGCCAGTAGAGAGTCTTCTGTATCTCAACCTGAGAGAATGACTCCGAGAATTCCTGAGAGAAGGGAAAGGAGGTACGATAAATTGAGAAAGCAAGGGGCTGTAGACTTTTATGAAAGTATAGACCCTGCAGAGGTCGAAGGATGGCTAGAGAGAGCAGAGAGCGTCTTCAATCAGATGGACTGTTAGTTGGACGAGAAGTTTGACTATGCAATTTCCTTACTGTAAGGCCCAACATACCAATAGTGAAAAACTGTTCCGAGCAATATCACCAGACTTTGTAACTTCAAGTGGGAAGACTTTCTGAAAGTCTTTAAGGAGAACTACATGCCTAAGATCTACCTGGACAGAAAGATGAAGAAATTTCTAGATCTGAAGCAGGGTAATTTATCTGTGGCAGAATATAGGATAAAGTTCAATGAACTAATTGGTTATGCTACTACCTTGATTCCTATTGAGGAAGACAAGTGTAAGAGATTTGAAGATGAGTTAAATATGAAAATTCAGACAAGGCTAAGTGAATCTCAGGGTAGTTCCGATATGATGTTTAGTAAGCGCCAGAATAGATCTTTTTGACCATCAGCCAGATCAAGACAGTTAGAGTTCAAACAGAAGAGTAGTTTTACACAGTCTAGTAGTGGAAGAGGTGCAGTATCGAGTTAGTTACCCAATTGTGAGCATTGTGGGAAAAAGCACAGTGGTAAATGCTAGAAATTGTCTGGAGATTGCCTTCGATACAATTCTTTTGATTATCAAATCAAAGGTTGTCCCGTTATGTATGGAGCACAATCTGGAAGGAGAGAAGGAGTAACTGAAACAACTATCCAGCAGAGTCGAACTAGTAGGTCTGTATAGAGAGGCTGTGATAGAGGTAGAATGAGTTCTAGGATTCCTACTATCAAGACAGAAGGACAGAGTAACCAATTACAATCTCAAGCTAAAGTCTATGCTATGACTAGACAAGAGGCTTAGAATTCGCCAGATATCGTTGCAAGTGTGTTACACCTTTTTACTTATGAACCTTTTACATTGCTAGATCTTGGATCTACGCATTCTTTTACCGCACCATATCTGGCATCTAGGTTGCATTGTGATATAGAATTATTGAAACATGGATTAGAGGTATAAGACAATGTCTTTCAGATGTTCAAATTTATGATGATGATTATTTACAAGGAGAAACAAGAAATAAGGTGATAATTGCATCAGGAAGAAACTAGATTAAAGTTTAGCCAATCTGAAGTGATTCTGACAATTCCCAACTACATAATGCTTTCCAATAGTTGTCTACCTGATCATTCACCAGACATCACCATTTCTGATTATGTAAGTTTCAAGATTTCTTTTAACTTTAACAACTTCCTTGTTGATGTACCTGGATTTGAAGATTCATTATGGTCTAATATCAATGCTAAATTTTATGGCTTTAAATAACACAAATATATGATGAAAATAAAATTGCATAAACATATTCTTAAATAACTGTATAAGGAGAATGTATGCAATACACACACACACACACACACACACACACTGAATTTAGCTTAGGATAAACTTTACAAGAATCCAAATTGTACTATGCTCATGCAAAAAGAAAAATAAGTAATGTATAACCTATCAAAGGCTCCACCTTATGATCATTCATTAATGAAACAAAGATCTAGGATATAATAGATTAAAGGCAGTGACAGGGGATCCTCCTTTTTTCCACAGGTCAGTTATATCCAAGATATGCTCTAATAGAGTCTCCAGGTTGCTAATTAATTACAAAACCATATCTAAAGAAGAACTTTTGCTTAAAGAGGCTATGATTATTTTTATAATTATATGAATGCTCCCAGTAATGATCAGTCTTCAATTGATTTAATGAAGTATATCATATAAGGTTGCATTTCCCCAAAAGAGGAAGAATTCTTTCTAAAATAGTAACCATACATGAGATTGATCAGCTGGTTAAAAGCCTAAATCCCCACAAAGTACTAAGCTAGATGGTTTCAACATGCTTTTCTTCTCTAAAACCTGGCCAATCACTACAAATATGGCACATGATGTTGTTCTTAAATTCTTTGAGAAGAGGAGATTGCAGGAAGAGATTAATAGAAATTTCATCACTCTAATTCCTAAAGGTAAATAAAAAAAACAAAAAAAAATTCCTAAAGGTAAATAATAGAAACATAAATGGGATTTTAGACCTATTGCTAGTTGCAACTCTATTTACAAAATTTAAAAAATCTTAGCAAATAGGCTCAAGGAATTCATGATTAATCATGTTGATAGTACACAAGGGGCTTACACACCTGTTATGAGGATGGCTAACAATATTTTACTTATGCGAGAATTCATGAAGTTGCAGTAGCAAGGGTGGAAAGAATTGTATCTTGAAAGTGGATTTAAAAAAGGCATTTGACAATATAGATTGGACATTCCTTTGCGACATAATGAAAACTTTGGAGCTTATAGAATGTTTCATAGAATGGATGAAATTGTGTTTCACTCATCCTACATTCAACATACTCATTAATAGAGAACTCACAAGGACATTCAATAGTTCCAAAAGCATAAGACAAGGAGATCCAACCTTACTATACATTTTTGTTCTTATTATGGAAATTTTTAATAGATTCTTGACAATAATTGTTGAGAAAACTAAACATTTTAAGTTTCACTCAAAGTGTAGAAGAATGGGGCATCACAAACCTTATGTTTGTTGATGATCTAATAATCTAGCAAGAGTTAACATAATTTCAATAACAGATATGATGAAGGCCATTAAGATGTTTACTAGGTTATCTGGACTTCATGTAAATATTGACAAGTGTTCTTTCTACATTTCTACGAGTGCCTTTGATCAAGAGCATATAGTGAAGGTATTAATGGATTAAGGGGTCTTTCTTTACCTTTCACTGACCTTAGAATCCCAATTCCTACCACAAGATTAAATTATGGAAGCTTCAAACCATTAGTGGACAAAATACAAGAAAAAAAATGTAACATCCCGTTACCCATGTGAGGGGTAAAATTGTGAATTACGAGAATTATTGAGAAATTAGAAAGTGCAATTCATGTTTATGCTAAATTTGATATGCACATT
>JANTPM010000007.1:12046561-12056866 GCA_025434745.1 Erythroxylum divaricatum | reverse complement strand
CTTCGGTCCCATTCTTTTCCTGAAATTCAATTTCGCACAATTCTCTACATGTACAACTAATAATTTGAAAGCAATATCAAACACAACACATACAGAAGAAACTATGGCAATAAATGAAGGTTAACAAATTGTTATCAACCATAAATGAACGTTAACACTAATATCAAATATGCACTATTTAACCTTGTCTTACAGATACAACAATAAATCAACGTGAAAGCAAAGTGTAATTATGTCTGGTAGTACAAAAGCACATTGATCGATTCAATTTTTTTGATTCCATATAACATGGGTGTCGGTAAAGGTGAAAGAGTCCCCAATGTCTGGGTTCCCGAGAAGGGTTCTCGCACGTTCAAACGCACCAATGGAAACAGTGAAACTTCGTCCACCTGCTGTGCGTTGTTGATCACATTCTTGCAATAACATTGCAGCTATGTCTATATTTGTTGAGGAAACAGTAAATGAGTGCCCAGTCTTAGAATGGAAGACTTCTTCTCCGGATGAACTAGTAACAGGAACAAATCTACCTAAAACGTAATCAGTGAAGAAATGTTGAAACCGTGATATGAACAAACCATATAAGTAACGAAAACGATGAGGTTTGCGGTATAGTAGAGGAGTTAACAATACCCGATCTTCCTATTCCGTTATAAGTTGGCGTAACAGAAAACATTAAAGAGGAACTCTAGCTCCTTGATAGGGCTAGGTTTCCTAGCACTTTATTGGCTATGATGGAAACAAGAGTTATATTAAAGATTTTCCATAATTCCGTCTACAATTCTCTCTGCAACCAACATCTACTATTTTTGAAAAGATGTTTGTTAGCTTATACCTAGGTTGTTGAGGAGTCCTTGATGAAATATAGGTCCAGGATTCCTTGGTTGAAGGAAGGGGTTAGGAATTCTAAGTTCTTCCATAAATCCATATTATTAAGGAGGAACTTCAATAGAATCACTACTTGAAAGGATGAGAAAGGTAACAGGCTATATTATGATGATTAGATTCATCAAGAAGTGTATTCCTATTTCTTGAAGGTATTAGGATCTCCTACCCAGGCTTCCTCAAGCATTCCAATTTTAAAATCAATTATTGATCTACCTTTGTAAAGAAAAGCATTTGAGGCCTTGATAAGACCCTTTAATACTTTAGATGTATAGGAAGTTCTATTTTCCATAAACCTAAACAAAGCACTAGGACTAGATAGGTTAAATGCTTATTTTTCAAAAAATCTTGGAATCTTGTAAGGACCATAGTCATAGAGGGAATTCTTGAGTTTTTAGTAGTGGCAGGTTGCCGAAGGAATTTAATAAGACTTTTATATGTCTAATGCCTAAAGTTCAGTCTACTAGTTTATGGGTGATTTTAGATCTATATCATATTACACTATTATTTATAACATTATTTATTATATATTGGTTAGTAGATTGAAGGAGGTAATACATCAAATGGTTGAAGAAACTTAGGGTGCTTTTATAAAAGTGATATATATTAGGGACAACATTTGTTTAGTTCAAGAACCTATTAATAATTACAACAGAAAAGGCTCTATTAAGAATTGTGCTATCAAAATTGACTTAAAAAAGGCATATGATTCTTTGGATTAGGAGTTTATGCTTAATGTTTTATATGATCTTGTAATTCTTAGTAAGTTTACGGAATAGGTAAGATAATGCATTACAACAGTCACTTATGGAGTTCTAGTAAATAAGGAGTCTACCAGGCTCTTTCAAGTAGCTAAGAGTTTAAGGCAAGGGGACTTGTCCCCTTACATTTTTACACTTTGGGTGGAGATCTTAACCAGACTTGTCAATCATGGAATTAGCTTAGATATAAAATTCAGATACCATTCAAAATGTAAGATATTAAAGATTTAGAGTCTATATTTTGTTGATGATATAATCTTATTTTCTAAGGTAGAGCCAGATTTAGTGAATACCTTAATGACAGTTTGAGTACTAGTGCATTAAGTCTCACCAATTTTCTAGAGTGTAATACCAGGATAAAGTCCTCTAAACTTCCTATTCTCTATATAAGAGTACCTATTTCAACCAAAAAGACTTTTTTATAATGATTTTTGGCCTTTTATTAAGAAGATACAAAGGAGAATTGCAAATTGGAGTAGGAAAATCTTCTGCCTAGTTGGAAAGGTCTAATTGTTCAAATTTATCTTGAACTCCTTACATGTTCATTAGAAAGCTCACCTATGGTTTCCAAAATCCATTATCAAGACTAAAAAGAAGATTTTGAGAAGATTCATAACGATAAGTTATGATCTAGGTCCTTACTTAGTTAAGGTGAAATAGTCAGAGTTCTGTTTGCTAAAGAGGGAGGGAGGGAGGTTTAAGCATTAATCCTATCAAGGTCACCAACCAAGTTTAGTTCACTAAAAGAATTTGGAGAATTTTCTATGATAAAACCTCTCTCTAGGTTAGATGGATCCATTCTTTCTATTTAAAAGATAGTAGTTTTTGGTGCTTAAAACCAAAAGCTAGCTCTTCTAGGTTTATGGTACATTTGTTAAAACTTAGAAGCAGAGTAAGGATGGAGTTATTTCATTAGAGAGGAGATAGAGCTTCACCCATACTTTGGCTTCATAATTGGTCTACTTTTGATCAATTGAGTGAGGTTGTTAACCTTAAATATGTTAGAAATGTGATTCTTGATAAAGCTAAGGTCAAGCAGGACCTTAATGTTAAAATGTGCAGTTTTTTATGGAACTCTCCCATTAAGTATCAGCTGATACTAGAGAAGAGGGACAATGTACAATGTGTTAAGGAACTCTTCCCCTAACACATTTACTAAACAATCTTAGACTACTATCTTTTGGGAGCAATCCCCTACATTGCCTTGGTTCAACTCCGTTTGGTATAACCACTCCTATCTAAGGGCCTCAATTACCTTGTGGTTAGCTATTAAGGGAAAATTAAACACCTTGGATAGGGTGAGAAAGTATAAGATGGTGCAAGGTACTTTGTTTTGTTTAAGAACTATGAGGAGTCTATAAAGCACAGGTTCTTTAAGTGTAGCCTATCTTATAATATTTGGAGCAATCTTAGGCCTATGTAATCTATTTGTTCCTAACAAGTGGACTAGCATAATAAATTGGTGTTGTAGGAGTCAGAAGAGCAATCAGGGTGACTATAATGCATTCAAGGTGATACTATCCTATAGTGTATAAGGGATGTGGCTTTAGAAGAATCAAAAACTATTCAAGTTAGAAACTACAGGCTTTGTAAGATTTTATATTAAGTTAATGTATTTCCTTAATTCTTTTAAAAAATTTGTTCTCCCTCAAAAGTTCACATCAGATATCCTAAATGTTTTCAAATGTAACTACTCATTTTTAGATCCTTAGAGACATTTGCCAAGTAAAGAACTAATCAGAATATAGAGTGCGCACCAATATATAACTAATCCCAAGTTTAATTACCATTAGCTTCTTTGCTTTAGGAACAAATATCACCTAAAATCTTTGGTGTGAAATGCTTGGTCGTCGGTGCTAAACGTTTTTTTCTTCTAAAAAATTAGATAAGATACATCTCATAGTCACTAATTAGAATAACATACTTATCAGTATCAGTCATACTAGTAAAAAATCAATACTTGACAAAAAAATTTCTAAAATAATAATTACTTATACATAAAAAGGAATATGATAAAATTGTCTATAATTTATTTAGTAAATAATAAAAATATAAATAAGAATGTATTAAATAATTTTTTATTTCATTAAATTTATAGAAGGTGATTATAGATTATATAACTAAATATATTAGTTTAATATAATTATATTTAATAAATTTTAAATTTGATAATATTCATATTGACAATATATATACTTTTTAATATACATGTGAAAAATATTATAATAACTTTAAAAATATGTAAAGATAATGTTTAAAATTAAATTCAATTAAATACATATTTTTTACTTTTTATTATTAATAATTTTATATCTATGAGAGTTAAATGTTCTTTTTTATTTTAATTTATTAGAAATATGTGAAAAATCACAATAATAAAAATAAAAAATATTTATTATATCAATTTTATATTATTATGATTTCTTAAGATATAATTGAAGTAAAGTCGAATTGAATAACACAATATATTGAGGAACTATTTTGTACTTCTATAAAATTTGAAAATCATTTTATAATTCTAAAAAAATTATCTAAAACAACACTCGATATTAATCAATATTAATATTGTACCATACTAAAATCAAATCCGGTATAGTATTCGTAACTTTTTCCAAAGTTCTACAAATACTATTAAAAACTGGTATAAGTTCAACAGATGTCCTTCCAATCAGTCAGGCTATCATCTCAAAGTTTAACTTAGCATTCAATAATATAAATCTCAAGTTTTTTTTTGAAAAAAAAATTGATTAAATGAAATAGGATAAGTTACAAATATAAGAGAGTTTTAGGTATAGACCGAGTCAACAAAAGCAAGGAAATCTATCTAGTCGTATTAGTAAAAACAACGTAAGGAAACATAACGCGATATCGTTGGAACTTCGGTAATGATTGGAAATATATGTTGCAATTTGATCCGTTCATTGGCGCCTTAGCAACCCCACTTGAAGATGTGCTAAGATGAGTTGCTTTCCAAGGAGATCCTTAAATACGTAAAGAGGAGCGTACAATTGTACTGCTTCTTTGTTGTAGCTTCTTAGTCATAATAATCTTCCGAATCTCTGCTAAAATTAAGGATATCAAACACTCTTTAGTGGATGATTGATGCTTGAACCATGGAACATTCCCTTCCCTCCATAACCTGTAAATACAAACGCCCAAGACAATGATGTGGATTGGTGATTGCATAGAGAGTCCATTTGTAATCTCCAAGATGGTAGTTCCTAGATTTATCCAATAACAAGAAGCAGTGACATAATCTCATATTGCTTTGTTAAATGAACATTCAAAAAAGAGATGGTTGTAAGATTCACTCCGCATGGAACACATTGGACAGTTGTTATCCATTTGGATATATGGAATTCGGTTCGCTGTAGAAAGATTGTTCTGGATAGCTAACTAGTAGATGAAAGATATTCTCGGCGTTAAGTGTTTATTCCATACCTTAGTGGCCTAAGGAACTGCAGGTCGATGTCTGCGTAAGTTATCACTAATAACTTTGATAGTGAGCTTCTCAATTGGAATACCTTTCTAGAAAAATATGTCAGGTTCCTATGGAGTAGGAGGATAGTTAGGCTGAAACTGCACGAGATTTCTAGGAAAATTCCAGCCACTTCTTTCTATGAATGAATTCATTCGACTTCTTAAAGGAAAAGAAGAAGCTCTTGAAAAATGCATCAGTTGTATTAGAGGTTCCCTGCTGGACCAATTGTCGAACCATAAGGAGACAATGCAACCATCCTTAATCTCACATGAGCTCTCATGATGAACAGCATCTCTCAATTTCAACAATTGAGTGAGAAAAAAAGAGTGGGTACCAAATTATGTTCTGACCATCTATATATTTCTGAATTGAATTTCATCCCACTACCTGTATGATGAAAAAGGGTACCAAAATATATAGTTTAAATACACCAAGATTAATGTTCAAAAATGTTTTGTTGGGTAGGAGTAGGAACAAAATAAAAAGTATAAGAATACCGACTAACTAACAAGGTTACCCAACGTTGAAGTTTGCAATAAATGTTTAAGCTACAGGAAGTAGGTAGATCCTAAACTCTGACTACAACTTCCACCTTCCTTCCTAACGATGCTGGAACTGGATTCTTCACAAAATGGTATTAGTTTAGCTACCCACAATAATAAAAAGACAGGCACTTGAATTGAGACAATAGAACCAGTGTACTTCTCTATTACATCTATGTTGATACACCATCCACAATATCATTGTGTGAGACATATTAAAGTCTAATGAGATGATAGTCAACTAGATGTTTACAAGCATAACTAGCCCTGTACTATGAGGTCATCTTGAAACGAATGGAAAAGATAAAGTGAATCACTGAGTTACTCGATGGCACCGACACCAAAAGGCAGTACCACCACTTCTGCCCCGAGCAACCGCTATTTCCTCGTCCACATAGAACCAAATAAAGAAAGGATCCTCGGTGCTCGGTTCTCTGTCTCCCTTTTTCCCAATATTTATGTCCACAGGATTAAAAGGTCCAACTTTTATCCTGATGCTCTCGAAAATGAAAGCCAGTATTCTCTTCTTCCACGAAAATCTGCCTTCAAATGTTAAGCTTCCAATGGGACCAAGAAATACTCCATTTTCAATCCTCCTTGCCTGATAACCAGTGGAATAATTAGATAGAATAAAACTGAAATATTCAAGGATACATCTCCTCCAGAAGATTTTGCAACTGCAGAATCAACAGGGACCTCAATGCTTTTCAGACTATGACGGGCTACTTTAAAGTTGAAATGATAAACAAGCATGCCTACTTATCAAGGTAACAAACATCCTAAGTTTTCCTCTCTTTTTTTCCCCTTTAAATTTTCTTCTATTTGCAAGTTCCAGTCACAAAAGAAACGTGAATGTGTAGGTCCATAATAGCTTACAGCAGCATCAAACCTCTGGACAGCAGTGAGAGGGAAGTACCTCCCGCTCTTTAGTTGTTTCTAACAATCAGAAAAGAGTAGATTATCGTAAGAGTTTCTGTTGATCACTAAGATTTAAATCATTGTTAGCATTGAAATGCAAGAGACCTCAGCAGTGAAAATAAGCATCCAGGTTCTGCCAGGGGACTCCGATCCACCAAGGGTGCCAAGAAACGTGGAGGGATCAATTTTGGCCTTCTCAATCACAGACAGAGCAGACAAAACTTCCTCTTTTGCAATCTTTCTGGTCTTTGCAGCATTCTTAAGCACTTTTACACTCTCCTCAACATCCTAGACCAGGAGAGAAATTATCCGATTAAAATTAAACTAAGATTAGATAAGCTAAGCAGTTGTACAATGTTCACTGACACGTTCAAGACTATATAAGCATCTATGGTGTCGGTCAAAAACCGAAAAGAGTACTACTTTCGGAATTAAAAGCACTTTAGTTTCTCACCCTCGCTCAGAAACCAAAGTTGAATTTATCAAATTAGAATGTAAAAGCAAAAACACTAAGCCCTTACAAGCAAGTCGCAACGAAATCAAGGGAAGACGTTAACTTTAGTTCGTCAGGAAAAAAATAAAAAAGGACTGAAAGGAACAAACTTTGTTGGGTTGAGGCCGTTCTCCTGATTCATCTTGTTCTTCCTCTTGGATAAGAAGTGGGATAGAGGGACTTTGGTCTTTCTCATTTAGACTGGCTCTGGTTAGTCCTCTTCGGAGTCGAAGGATGCGTTGGTTTGATGGTATAAGGGCAACTCTCTCAGTTCTGACATCGGCTTTGAGACAGTGTAGCAGTGCCTTGGGTGATGATAATTGCCATGAATTCAGAGCCACCCAGATGGAGGTACACGAATATGAAGATGATACTGTTGCTTGCGAACTCATTCTTTCTGCCGATCACCGCAAGCAAATACCGTGATGGGCCTTCTTGTAGCTCTACCCATTCTCTTTAGGTCCATTTCTATTTTGTTTCCTCGTTGTTTTCTCTTGGTTAATTTCATATATATATTGATTGACACGTTCATATAATTTTGAGCCTTCAAAAAAGTGGCAGTCAAGCTTAAAATTTTTATTTGAGATATAAATTAATAAACTTTACTTAAAAAATGTTGTTTACTTTTATTTATCGTTTAAGTTTCTTTATAAAAATCATAAAAAATAATTTTTATTTTTTGTTTCTATTTTTCTAATAACATAATTTACCATCAATTAAATATATATTATTTAATATTAATTATTAAAAAATTATTAATAATTTAATTCAATAATTCCATTCACTTTTATAATTAATTGAAATTTTAAATTTTAAAACATAAAATATTTTAATTTAATAATTAATAATAAATGTGATGTTTGTTTAATAAAATCATTACATCACAAGTCACCCTAATAAACTGATAATAAGCATTTCTTGATCACTTTCTATTCCGTATAACAGAGACTATATATATACAAGTATATCAAATCCCTCTAGACTATATATATACAAGTATATCAAATCCCTCTAATTATGTATACAACGTATAAAAATCCCAATCCCACTAATCTAGCATAACTAACGGTAAAGGAAGCCCGTAGATCATGGAAACTAATATGGACAGTAGCTAATCAAATATTCTAATATGGTGCAAGCCCCCCTAATCCCAGTCATACTACTCCATCTCCACCAGCCAAGCCTTCCACCGTTTGTGACGATTATTACTCCTGTCCAGAGGGAAGCACATGCTGCTGCACATAAGAGGATGCAGCTTTCTGCTTCTCATGGGGATGTGGCCCTCTTCAATCTCCAACCTGTTGCGATTATCATTTCAGCTGCTGCCCTCACTAGTATCCTGTCTGTGATCTTGATGCTGGAACCTGTAGAATGGTAAAACACTTTCTTGCTTGCTTGTTTACTATAATAATTCGCTTGTCTTTTAACTTTGTTGTTTTGATTTTCTCTTTGTCCCATGCACAGAGCAAGGACAACACATTGAGTGTAGCAGCATTAAGGCGTCGTCGTGCCCAAAGAACTCGGTCTCACTGACAGAAACTAATGTAAAGGCGTGTGAGAGAACCACCTTTGAAGGATATCTCATTTTCAATTGCTAATTGTTGTAAATACATTCTATATTTTCCAAACAAACAAATAACATTTTGTAAATTTCATTTCGTAAGAGTAATATTTCATTTAAAGATAAAGTAATATGATCAAAACATACTTGAATCAATGATGAAAAACAATTGATATTGTGTAATCTGAAAATTGAAGGGTGAGGGCACGAAGAGAACAAATTGAAAATGAAGAGAAAAATTGAAATCAAAGCGTAAAGTCTTGAGGCTACGTAATCTGATTTAGGTCATTTTTAAACAACAATGTCATTTTAATTAGTGATTAAATGACGTTGTTTCATTAATCTTCATTTTTTGTATTAATTTTAGATAGCGTGTATTAATAGTTAAGGTTTTTGAAACACGTAATAAGTTACATTAATAAACTTAATGGAAACACTAACATCGAGCTAGAATTGAATAAAATTGAAAGTTTGAGCATTTATTGTTATCTTTTAAAGTTCGGGCTAGAATTGAAAAAAATTGAAAGTTTGGACATTTTATTGTTACTTTTAAAGTTCGGGTTATAATTAAAAATTGGCAAAAATTTGAACTTTTTTTGGTAATTAACCCTATTTATTATTTACAGATAATTTTTTTAATTATACATTAACAATTAATGACAATGAAAGGTCATACATGTAAATTCATCATGTGTGTCCTTTTATTATCATTTCTTACTTACATATGATGAGTTTAATTAATAAGATTTTTGAATCATATTTGTCCAATAACTTGTGTGACTAGCATACATCGATCTTTAAGTAGATTTAGTATGCCATATCTTAGATCATTTATTGCATCAATTATTGGCTCATTTCCGTTATATAAATATTTTTTTACTCATACTACCTTCTACATAAAATGTGGGCCTTCTAAATGCATCTTGATGCAAAAATGGAATTGAAATGATCTTCCTGTTTTCTTAATCCTCTAGATGAACTTGTTTTTCTAAAATATCTCATTATATTAAATCATTCATGATTTTCTAGTGACGTTGTAAGATAGCAAACATTAATTTAATTCTCTGAAACTAGAACTCAAGTAAAAAAGAGAACTTTAAATTTGAGGTTCACTTAGTCTCAAAGGATCCTCACACAATATAATATTATCCTTATTAGTTGAAAATGCATACATGATATGACTCACACGTTATAGCATTTACTTTTTTTATTAGAGTGTATGTCATTTCTTAAATATTATATAGATTATAGTTCAAGTGTAAGTAATGCCTAATTTGATTTTACTTGTTTTTTTTATTTAATCCACCATTCAGAACTCACATCTGGCATATTAAGATAGATTGACAAACATATCATTCTTGAGCTCTTGTATATCACTAAGATAAATAGCTTAAAACTTGAGAAATCTCTATTCCTGCAAAATAATAAAGGTGATCATGCCACACCCACATAATACCCCCTAGAGGATATGTGGATGCCACACAAAACAATACAAACAAACCAAAATATTTCGCGGAAGCATAGAATTCAAAAATAAGCATTTTGAAAAACAAACGAAACATTTCACCATGCATTCTTAAAATCTCAAGCAAACATACAGTACATAACATATCATTCATATTGTGTTTATCATATTACATACCATAAATTCGAAGACCAACATGTAT
>JANTPM010000007.1:11991899-12003372 GCA_025434745.1 Erythroxylum divaricatum | reverse complement strand
ATAATCACTGGCCACTTTCACTTCAACCAAATCCTCCATTGTCGATCACTTCTTCCTCTGAGCATAGTTAGCGATGGCCGAACACCAACTAGGACTACGTGATGAAGGCATCAAAGGCGTGCTTCCTGAAAGGGGTCCTTCATCTTCACAGGTTTTGGCCGTCATGACTTTGTTACGACTCGGTGACTTCCTTCTCCTCCTGGCAGGTCTAACCTTCACCGCAACGCTCATCGGATTTTCGGTTAGCTCCCCAGTTTTCATGATTTGCAGCCCAGTTTTGCTGCCTGCGATTTTGGTTATTGTTTTTGCCGTGTTAGGGTTTATTATTTCAGGAGCTTTCGGGGTCACTGCACTATCTTCCATGTCTTGGATGGTCAACTATCTCCGACGTCTGCGATTCCTAGAGCAAATGGAGCATGTAAAGCGACGGGCACAGGAAACGGCGGGCCAAATGGGCCAGAGGGCTAGAGAAACGGGACAGCGTGTACAAAGCAAAGATTTAAAATCGGACCGGACCGGACCGTCCGGTCCGACCGAAAAAAGTTAAACCGGCCGGTTTTTATACAAAGAGGTTAATAGGTGAAACCGAACCGGACCAATGAACGGTTCAGACTTTTTCGGTTGGACCGGACGGTCCGAAACGATTTTTAAAACATTGAAACTAACCACCATTGATGTAGCATTAGTACGCACTTGTTTTTGGTATGCTTTTTCTGTAAAGATTAAATTTTTTCCCATACTCTCATTTTTTAAGTTAATACATTTTTAACTTCAAAAAAATAATAATAAGAAAACATAGTATTACTCAAGAACATTATACTATTTTTCCATTAAATTTTTTTAAATATAATTTTAAAAGAGCTTATTCTTCGTTCAAGGAAGAATAGTGTTTAGACATGAATATCTAATCTAATGATTGTTTTCATTCCATTTAATAACTTTGTTTTCTCATTACACTAGCTTCAAAAATATTTGGGAACCTAACCTTTGTGTACATCGTTTTAAAAATTAATGGAACAATATTTGAGGATTTCAAGATGTTAAAAACGAAAGACATGAAGATCAAAGTTACGTGACTCTCACATGATAATTTTGTTAAGAATGAAAACAAATAACTAGGCCTAAATTTAAATATTTTTAATAAGTTAAGCTATGTCCATGCTAGTTGAAACTCTTAACTATTCTATACAAAATAATATCATTTTATTTACAAAAAATAAAACTTTAGTTAGCTTTACCTAAACAACTCAAACTCAAGCTCAATTTAAAAAAATATTATTTTACACTTTTAATTTAAGGATGGCAATAGCCTGGACTGTTTTTGCTAATTTTTTAATAATAATTTTTTGGCAAAAATCACCCAGGCCATTGCCATCGCTCAATTTTGTAAGCTCCAAGTATTGCCAAATTGAAGCAGTAAACAAAGGTGAAAAGCTACAACTTGAACAAGCTACTTACAATACTATAACCAATAAATTTACGTTCATAATCCTTGGATATAGCTCCGCCTCTTAAATAGTTAAAGTTCTTTCTCATCAAAGAAGGCTAAGGCCAATTTCATTCAATTAAAAGTCCACATAGTTGAAAAACAAAAATGATAAGTAATATGCAAACCAACATCACCAAATCTATGCCTCAGATAATATGCTGTGCTCCACCAGGAGAGGCACTGAGATTCCAAGTACTTTACAACAAGATATATATTCTAGAACTTGCAGGTCACAATGTTTCTTTCTCTCTCTCTCTGTGAAGGCACTACAAAGGGGGGATTAATGCCTTTTACATATTCCTTAAGGTGTTGCCAATCATTGGAGAGCGCAAAAGCATTCTCCAGACTCAAACCTGAAACAATAAATTCATCATCAGAACCTAAAAATTAAGAGATCAAATTAGTAGTTTTGTGGTATCTTTGTTGCGTTGCAGTCCTTTGTTTCAATAAATCTGTTCCAACCCTGTTCCGCCACAATACGAAGCCGTTTTAATAAAGCCTAGTTCTGTCGTGTATCAATCGGCTCTCTTCTAGCTTCAGCAAATTGTGGCAGAATTGAGTTGGAACAGACTTATTCAAACCGAAGATCCACTCTCATCTTTGTTAACCTCTATATATGATTTTTTAGAACAGACCTCAAAACAAGAAATGATTAAATGAAGAAAAATATAAACTAACTGCAAGGATAAGAAATACTGATGAAACATACTCATCTATAATACAAATTTTGTTTAACTTGATCCTGAAGGAAGATCAGTGACTTTCCCCACAGCAATTGTTTTCCCTGTAATAGACAGAATGGCATTAACTAGTCATGATTAAATCATGAATCAAGATAAAATAGCATCCATCTACTTACCTTCAGTACGAAGAGTGAACCTTCCAAGTTGAGGAAAATCTTGGAATTTCTCAATGCATATTGAGCTATTTACCTGGTAGAACATAATTAAACCCACAGCAATATAAACGTCGAGTTTCAAGTCGAATTTCATTTGAAATGGAAAGCTGAAAATGGTTCAATATGTACCAAAACCAAGACTCAAGACAAACTAATCTCAATTTTCTAAGCATTTTAACAAAGTTTTGCTCATGTACCTGAATCCGACAGACAACAACAGCACCATTTTTCACAAAAAGGACCTTCTTTTTCAAGGGTTTCTTTGTCTTTGGATCTATTTGCTGTAGCAGCTCAACAATCTCACATTCCTCAACTACAGAATGGATATGCAATACGGCCTTGTAGCCAGCAGTAAAAATTGCCTAAAGTAGACGTGTTGATGATGTGCACTTCAGAAATTGTAGTGCCAAGAAGCTTAAAATATCAACAAAAGCACAAAAGCATGAAATTACCAAAAATAATACCAGAAGCATACATTTTCAAGAAGTTCGAGTATCTGTAACTGTGCAACAAACTCCATCACTGCAGCTATTGGCTTTGCTGCATAAACAAGAAACAAAGCAAATTTTAATCTTGTATAGGACAAGCAATAGAGTCAGTTAAGGCATATGGAAAAAAAAATCAACTAACTGGAGCAAATAGTTAGCACTTAAACCCATCAGACATTCATATTTCATTAAGGATTTCAAGAACAGGACTTTGAGCTTACCAACGCTTGACAATACAAAACCAGCCAATATATCCTCGTCATCGATTCCAGATAATCTAATTCTTAGATTCTCTCCAGGTCCTGCACTCCTTGTCTTGTTTTCATCCATATAAACAGCAACAACTTTGACCTGAGTCTGCATAATCATTTTATCACTTTTACACCTTGATTATGAGAAGATAAGGAGAAGGAATACAGTGAAGCAAGAAGAAATAGTGTAGAGTCAAAGGAACAGGTGATTCACCTTATTTGGCATGACCAACAATGAATCACCCTCAGTCACAGTACCAGATTCTACTTTTCCCATAACAACGGTTCCCATATCTTTAAACTTGTCAATGATAGGCATCCTACAAGTTAAATATTAAGTTCAACAGTACATCATGGAGGTGAAAAGCAGTCCAAAAAAAAAAAAGTCAAGTTGCTAGAAATCAAAACACTGAGATTTGAAGAGCAAACTATATTGTCGTTCCATGATCCTTACAGAATAACTAGCACTAATATGTTAGGTTAAAAGCTACTAGGATACCAACTATTCCAAGATCAAGAATGAAAATTCAAGTCAGATTGAAATGGATAGCAAAAATTTTCAATTATTGCATGAATCATGACCTAAACATAAAAGGACCAGCCAACACAAATCCAGTTTAAATACAAAATTCACATTGAGCAAAATAAATTTTGATAGGACAAGTACGATAAATGAATTGATTGCCATAAGAATGTAAATATTACCTAAAAGGCCCCTTCGGGTCTCGTGGAGGAACTTCAACAGCATCAAGAGCGTCAAAAAGGCAGGGGCCACCCCACCATGAACATACACTTTTGTCCACTCTTGATTTAATGTTGGAACCAATAAGACCAGATATTGGTAGGAATAACACGTCTGTAAATTGAAGAACACTGTACATAAGGAGGAAGAGGCCTTCAAAGCAAATATAAAATAATAATGCAATAAGATCACGCCAAATTTTACTCGTAACTTTCTGATGCAGAAGAACTTAAAGTCTATAGAAGAAATAAAGAAGAAAAATTGTCAACCACGAGCCTTAATTTGATAAGATGAAGGATGAGAATTGAGTTGACAGCAAAGATAATAAGGGCTGAAATTTAAATTATGATAGGAATCCTTATTAGATAAGAAATAGAAGTAAATTAAATATATTATTCCAATTTTAGATACGTTATTCTAGTTATTTAGGACTTACAAAATTTTTATTAGAATAAGATTTAAATTTTTTAGAAACCATTTCATACTAGAATAGGTTCTAAGAACTTCTCTACAAATATGTGTATACTTAGCCCTTCAATAACAAGCTACCTTGAATTTTTTCTACAGACTTGAGAGTTTTCAACTAAATGGTGAAATACCTTCTTCTAAATGTGATTCTTAGACCCTATGAGTAATTCGTAGATTTGTACCCTCCATTATTTGTGTTCCTCACTAAATTCCAACAATTCTAACTGAAGTTCCACCAACAAAAACCCTAAATCCTAGCCACACAAACCCAAATTCCAGCTATATTAAACCCTGGACTCCTGGCCTAAATTTCCAGCAAATAAAAGCTCAGTTATATAAAAATTTGAAGTTTTAGCATTCCAAGCTAAAATCCAGACCTGATATAGATATTCCAGCAGCCTAATATCAGCTATATTTCCTGGTTTTTGTGAATTTTAGCTATTAGTTAATACTTCTTATACTTGCCCTACATCACTTTCACTCATCATTAGCACCTAAGACATTATTGATAAACAAAAAATTACAAATAGAAAAAAAAATCCATAAAGGACAATGATAAGAATCAGAGTGATGACACCATTTAGGTTTCAATACTATTCACAAAAAGTAAAGAGAACGAAAAAATAAAAAAGCAGTATATCAGTAACGTCCAAGCTAGACGGTTTCAGTTGTCCAATCTATCAACACCACCTAAAATATCATGACCGTACATTTAGTTTGAGGAAGCTTTTAAACTACAACATACACACATTTCAAATATTGTCCGCAGTTCCTGGTAACTAATGATCAAGCCCTGAAGAAATTCCATATGGGAAAGTTGGACCACATCTCTAAACTCCAAAAGTCAAGAAAAGGGTTGAAGCCAAATTCAAAAAATAACGGAACAGTCAAATGATGACTAACAGCCGCACAAACAAAGAATACTAGTCTTAAGGTACCTTTCTTAACATTGTAGCCTGATGACTTTAGGAATGGAGTCATCTTTGATTCAATTTCATCATACCTGAAAGAGGTGTAATGAAGCTAGCTCAAGTTGAGTACATATGATGCATGCATAAGAAAACAGAAGCAATCACCCCAATTGTGTGCATTAAAGGAACTGGAATAAACTGCTGCATCAAGGACAAGAATAGGA
The DNA here is from genome assembly GCA_025434745.1 of Erythroxylum divaricatum. Classification (NCBI taxonomy): domain Eukaryota; kingdom Viridiplantae; phylum Streptophyta; class Magnoliopsida; order Malpighiales; family Erythroxylaceae; genus Erythroxylum; species Erythroxylum divaricatum. The sequence goes on along the minus strand of JANTPM010000007.1, from coordinate 11,997,901 downwards.
ACCTCTGTTTTGACCAGTTCACCGTTGGGTCATCCATTTTGTTCACAACGACAAGCAGTTTAGCTACACCTAACGTCTTTGCAAGTTGAACATGCTCACGAGTTTGTCCACCTCTCTCATAACCAGTTTCGAACTCACCTTTTCGAGCAGAAATTACCTAATTGGAAAGGATAAAAGTCAGTCTAGACTCAAGAAGTAAGATCTTAAAAGTAAAACAAAACAAACAGTTTTAAAACCTTACAAGTACACCAATATCAGCCTGAGATGCTCCACTGATCATATTTGGAACATAGCTCTTGTGACCCTGAACAGTCAAACAAACAACAATTTGGCATAATTTATTAATCATGAACACAGAACTAACAAAACAAATGACCTATGTTGCCTTGAATTAAGCTGTATGCTATAACATATTACCGTAAGTGCCTCTAAACTCAATCCAGTACCAAATATTAAAATTTATGATTGAACGTACATGTTTACTTAGACAATTAGTTGATGAACAACTCAAGTCCAGAAGACCATCAAATTGTGAGAAACACTTTGACTATCTTGTTAACCTTAACCTTGATTTCAAATTTGACTCAGGCTCTATCTACCATTGCAATAATTTAGATGTATGAAGAAGATTGTTATATATATCTGTATGCTCTAGACCCGTAGGTTCTTATATAGAGTTAGGGTACATAGTTTTGGTAGTCTTCCAATTTAGGAAGACTCCTTATTAGGAAAGATCCCTAATATAGCTAGATATTACAGCCAAGAATAATCCCTTAATTACGGGATTATCTACAATTACGAAATTGTCTACACTGCCCCTCAAGTTGGTGCAAAGATGTCTATCATGCCCAACTTGTCAATTTGCTCTTCAAATGGTTGTCTTAACAGCCCCTTTGTGAAGACATCTGCTCTCTGTTCTTTAGTAGGAACAAACGGAATACATATCCTTCCATCTTCCATTTTTTCCTTGATAAAGTGCTTATCAACCTCTATATGCTTTGTCCTTTCGTGAAGTACTGGATTGTGTACAATATTAAAGGCTGCCTTATTGTTACAATACAACTTCACGGGAGGCTTAACCGCCAAGTTTAATTCAGACATAACTCTTCTGAGCCACAAGACTTCACACACTCATTGAGCCATAGCCCTATACTCAACTTCTGCACTACTCCGAGCCACTACATTTTGCTTTTTACTTCTCCATGTCACCATATTCCCCCATAGATAGGTGCAATAGCCTGATGTTGATCTTCTGTCAGTGATTGAGCCAGCATAGTCCGCATTCGTATAAACTTCTATGCTTCTTTCTTCCTTCTTCTCAAAGAACAATCCCTTGCCTGGACATCCCTTGGGATATTTCAAAATTTTGAAAACAGCCTATAAGCGTTCTTCATATGGTGAGTGCATAAATTGTCTTACTAAGCTCACTGCAAATGCTATATCTGGCATGGTGTGAGATAAGTAAATTAGCTTCCCAACAAGCCTTTGGTACCTCTCGTTGTTTACTGGAACACCATTTTTGGGTTGTCCAAGTGTCTTTCTTGGTTCCACTATTGTATCACAAGGCTTACAACCACTTAAGCTTGTCTCTTTTAATAAATCCAAAGTGTATTTCCTTTGAGTCACCACAATTCCCTTCTTGGATCGAGCTACTTCCATGCCAAGAAAATATCTAAGCTGCCCAATTTTTTTACTTCAAATTCCTTCCCGAGCTGTGCTTGTAACTTCTCTATCTCCACAAGATCATTCCCAATAATTATGCTATCATCCACATACACTATTAGGACATCAATTTTACCTTCCCCAGTCCTTTTAGTAAACAAGGTATGGTCTGATTGGCCTTGAAAATACCCCTGACTTGTTACAAACTTGGCGAATCTGTCAAACCAGGCTCTTGGGAACTGTTTTAGTCCATACAAAGACCTTCTAAGTTTGTAACAAGTCAGGGTATAGAGTATAACATCATTATGAAGCTTGAGTTGAAAGAGGTGTGCTCAGTGACATATGAATGGAAAGATGGAGTTTGCTCAAGTGGAAAAGGCGATTAATGGTGAGTTGTGATGGGCAATTAAGTGAGAAATTGAAATCCATGGCTCATGATAGTAAGGGAGTAATTCAAGAGTAATTGCCACAATCAAAAGGGTGCAAAACATGTTTCATTGTAGGAGTCTTGGCCAATGATGTAACAAATTATGTCAAGAAATGTTTGATATGTCAAAGAAATAAATATGAAAATGTTGCTTATCCCAAGTTACTACAGCCCCTTCCAGTACCAAAGGCATGTTGGAGAGAAGTTAGTACAGATTTCATCAAGGATTACAATTATCTAGAAATAAATTTGCAATTTATATGATAGTGGACAAGTTCAGTAAATACTCCCACTTCATCGCTATCATACTCACCTATATAACCCAAAAAATAGCTTTGGTATCCATTCATAATGTTTTCAAGCTTCATGGGATGCCAGAGATGATTGTGATTGATAGGGAGTTTACTCTTCCTAAGCACTTTCTTGCTAAGTTACAAGGAGTTAGCTTAAAATTGTTCACTTCTCATTACCCTCAAACTAACGATCAAACTAAATATTTAAAAAAATTATGGAGACTTATCTTAGATGCTTTTGTGGTGATTCCCCTAGGAAATGGTCAGAGCGGATTTCTTCAATGGAATTGTGGTATAATGCCACTTATCACTCAAACATTAACTCCACCCCTTTTGAAATCCTCTATCGTTATCCTCCTCTTGTAGGTGTTCCCTATTTTGTTGGGGATTCCTAAATTCCCATGATAAATCAAGCAATGCAATAGATCAAGCAATGTGAGACCGAAAAACATCTCTACTGATTGCCAAGTTTCACTTGGGAAGGGCACAACACCAAATGAAACAATAAGCGGACAAAAAGAGATCAAATAGGGAGTTTAAGGTGGGGCAATGAAAATTCTTGAAGCTTCAGCCATATAAGCAGCACTCCTTATAAAGAAGGGTACACCAAACGATCTCTCCTCTATATCATGGGCTTTATCAAATCACTAATAAGATTGGTAAGGTTGCATATTAATTGCAGTTATTAGAGGAATTAGTAGTCCATCCTGCATTCCACATTTCTCAACTTAAGAGAGTATGTGTCCGACAAGGAACCAATATCTACCAACTAGCACTGTCATTCACTCACGCAAATAGGACACCAATAACCATTTTGGGTTGAAGGATGATTAAATGTCATAATAGAGCATTGACACAAGTATTGGTGCAAAGGTCTGACAGAACACCGAAAGATGCAACATGTGAAGCTTCGTTTGACTTGCATAAAAGGTTTCAATGGCTAACCTTTTTGAAGCTAACCTTGTGAACAAGTTTCTTGAAGAAGAAAGTAATGTTATGAACAAGTAGGTAAGGGGAAACGTGGGAAGCAAGGAATACAAACAATAAAACGATACCAATTTAATGTTATGAACAAGTAGGTAAGGGGAAACATGGGAAGCAAGGAATACAAACAATAAAACGATACCAATTAGATATTAGTCACTTAAGTTGTATTTCACTACACACTATTTCAATGTAACGACTAACAATCCTATAAACATGTCACATCTTAAAGGAGTAAGGGTACTGTACTATATTCATCGTAACGAATAAATCTGATAACTAATGAATTTGTGATTTGTTCCTCTCTCACTCTTTTAATTTATGATTCTCCTTAAGCTTCTTCTCTCTCATCTCTTCTTCCTTTGTGAGCAAGTGTGAGCAAGTGTGAATTATCTTCTTTCTATTTCTAATTTCTATAACACAACCAAAATACGAAGCCAAATCTCTAGACATTCTTTTCTCCCATATCAGTCCAAATCTTCATTTTAATTATTACCATAAACTTGCAATAAAAAACCAATTACATTACATTGTTCATCAACTATTAAATCATAATAAAACAAAACCGAAGTTAACAACTTCATAAACAAAAATAGCCCACAAGAACAGATATTGCAGAAAATATTTCTACTATGAAAGAAGAAAATCAGAAGGGAAGTAAACATACAACAATCACAAAAAACCTATGCAACTTAATTCCAAGTTCACTCGATTGGTATTCATTCACCACCACCCAATCAATTAATAAACAACTAAATCCTTATTTGCTTACCAGGACTTCTTCGACCAAAAGCACGCTTCTGACCAGATAGAGGAGGATGATTTGGAAAAGGCGGCAAGGGCTCCGGGTAGTTAGAACCAAAACCACCACCTCCACCGCCAATTGGACGAAACCCTGGGCCAGGGCCAGGACCACCGCCGCCACCGCCTCCGCCTCCTACAGGTCGCAAACCGCCGCCACCGCCACGAGGAGGAGGAGGGCTTTCAAAGGGACGGTGATCAGCACCACCGCGATAGTTATTAGGGCTACGGCGTGCGTAATTACCATTTTCGGAGTAACGATTCATGGGGCCGTCGAAGAATCGAGGAGGATCATCGTAGAATCGAGAGGTGCCATCGGAGAAGCGAGAGGAGCGACGGCCGTTGTAAGAGTCACCAGCGCCGTTGCCGCCATTGTTGTGGGTATAGCGATCTCCTCCTCTGTGCCTGTCCATTGGAATTGAAAAACCCTAACCTAAAAAGATTTCACTCTCTTTAGTTAGACTATATCCAAATGCCGCATGTTCTACGGGAAGACAAGAAACAGAAATAGACTTAGTTCTGTGTTTGTTGTATTTTAAGTTTTAACTCAATCTTGTGCTGTGGTTTGTGTAATAACTTAGAAGCGGCTGACCTCGTTAAAGGCTGCTTCCGACACGAACTAAATAATGTGGACTACGTCAACTTTTATCGGTAACAAAGCATAAACCAAATTGTTCAAAATGGATTAGATCATTAGCATGTAATGAAAAAAATAAAAAATTTTCAATTGATTTATAACTCCAGTAAAAAGTTACATCCATCTATTAAATAATTAGAATCTCTTATGTCAATTAAGATATTTTTGTTATTCTTTCAATCTTTTTCTTTCCGTTTTAGTTCAAAGAGAAGGTATTGTTTGCTAAATTAATACACTCATAGTTTATTAGCTATGTGAAATAGAACTGAAAAAAGAAGATGCTATTTAATGAATTAATTTGATATTTTATCACAGCTATTTGCTCTATGAAATATAATTATGGAAAAACAATATTATACATGCACTAATTAGTAATAATTTTGATGAAAGATTAGCAAAAGAAAGATTTGATTCCAAAATTTATTGATATAAGATTTTTATATTCAAAAGTTAAATTATAATACAAAAATGTACAACTAAAATTACTTATAAATGTTAAAAACTAGTAATATGTATCTATATTAGTCATTATAAATAATATATTTAATAAACTCACATAAAACATAAAGTTTTTAAGGGTTTTTATACTTTAAATAAACTCATGAAATTTTTAAATACATGCAAATATTTTTCTCCATTATTTTCATACAACAATAATATAATAAAGAATAATATGAAATTATATTAAATTTGACTCATGTGTTTGTTGGCTTATGTCCTATAGTCAAACCATTAGATGTAATTTAATAACATAACTATTAATGTTGGAGAGGCCCCGGATCATGCATCACGTGCATGGCAAGGTAGTGGAAGTGTCAAAATCAAAATTCCAACTCCCATGATATCCCCATGAACCTAAAATCCATGTGCATGTATAAACACAACGTAACAACATGAAATTATAGCATATGTTACTTGAAAATCCTCCTCATTTCTTGAATCTTCTCCTTATTTAGGTTGTAGCAAACACCAAACACATTCAACAACCAGTGAAGAACACACAGAGATCAAGAATTATAGTGTGTAGGGAAGGCTTGAGCATCAAACAAGGTAGAAACATAAGTAGGATGCTCAATAGGAAGGATAGAAGAGAATTATATCACATGCAATAAACATCAAGCAACCCATGCTTGACATGCAAAGAAATTCTCTTTCTAACTTCCTCTAAATGTCCAAAACGTTTCTAGATTCCCTAGTT
>JANTPM010000007.1:11952888-11965148 GCA_025434745.1 Erythroxylum divaricatum | reverse complement strand
TTATTAAACATGGATCCCTGTTGACTCTTTGTTGCCCCTATATTGCTAAACATGGCCCCTGATGACGCCCTCTACAAGATCCTCCCTTAAAATCATGCCCAAATTACTTCAGCTTAATTTAGACTTAAAATCACGCCCAAATTACTTTAGCTTAATTAAGACCTACCTGATCGGTACTTCTTTATTTGAGAGCTAGTATAAGGCCAATAAATAAAATGTAAACTAAATTAAGTACCAAGTCGTACAAAATCCTCAAAGTATAAGTTAAATGCCCTCAAAATTATGCTTAAAACATGTTGAAATTAACACATATAAGATGGTTAAAAGCTGAAATCATGAGAAGATTGAGGGCAAGAAATGATAGAGAGAAATTAGAGAGAAGATTAAAAAGTTAAACATTCAAAACCAAAAAGATAACATAATTATTCATTGTATGAGTTTCTCTATTTTGTTTTGTATTGTTGGGTATATTTTTCTTTTGCTAAAGAAACATATTCTTCACTTTATGATGTTTTTTCCTTTTATAAAACGGGTTCTGCTTCTGACTATCAAAAGTTATTTATGCTTACATTTTAGATGCCAGATTATAAAAAACTACAACCCTAAGTCCCCCCAAAATGTTTGGCTGATTATACGTGGTTGTCTAAATTGCTCAATATAACAACTTTGGAACGTAGTTAATAATCTTAACATACAAGAAGAGGCCCAAGCTTGCCCACTTGGCAAATAGAAAATAGAGATCTCATCAACCAAAATAGACTTTATGAAAGTATAGAATTATATATACATACATATATATAATATATTAAAAGAAGAGAAAGAGACTATATATTTCAGGTACCTCATTCTCTTATCTATACTCTTTCGGGAACCAAGCAAATACATTAATCGTTTCAACAATGATTCAACCTCAGGCTGAAGCTTGCTATTATATCCACTCAGGATGGCATAACGGCTAAGTAATCAACCAGACATTTCCTGGTTAACGAGGAATTACAGCAAAATGGCATTTTCTTCAACCTTCTCTTTTATTCCTTTTCACATCATAATCAGTCTTTGAACCCCAAACCTAGTGCCACACAAAATTCTTTACATTGGTGGCTCACCAAATGAAAACTAAAACCAAAATGTGAACGAAGAAAATCAATGTTCACTAGTCCACGAAGTTGGCATATTTGCATAAAGGAGAGTGAAGAACAGTTCTACTTCTGGTACCCTCCGGATGGTTTTCATAAACTGGTTCTGACTTGGTTCTACAAGCAGTATTGGACCCATCTGCGCAACTCTTGGCACGAGTCTTGCTAGCTCAATGCCAGTTGTCAAACTGGTCCCAGTGACCTGAGACCCAATTTCATCCACCAGTCCATCCACCGCTGCTTGCAAAGAAATATCCATAATTCTACTGAATTCTGAGCTGCAGGATAACAAAATGAAAAATTTTAAATTTCAAACGAAGAACAGAACTTGCAGCGATGTTTCATATTCTAGTTCTTAAGTTACCGTTGAGATCACATGACAAACGTCTTTTATATGGATACATACATTTTTTACCACTGTCAAACAGAAGTGAAAGGTTTTTCCAGTTATCAATGTCAAGATTAGCAAGCAGAAATCTTTCTGTATTCAGAAGCCTGGAAGACTGCAGAGTCGGTGGCAAAAAACTAATGTTACTTCCAGTTATGCTTTTACCCTCTGACGATCGCCGCAGATCAACCTATGTAAATCAGTATCCTCAAGTCCAAGCAGTTGCATGCACGAACAATGGATAAAACAACCTTGACGTATAAAAAGAGCCCAGACTCCCCAAGTTCAACATATGGACTTCATTCATGGTGGCATACCATTTTACATATATTTCTAAGCATGGCCTTTTAAACTGTAGCACTGAAACATAGTAAGCATAGCCCTTTTACCAAAACCAATATGAAAAGCATACCTCAACAATACTGCCCGCACTTCTAACATAAACTGGTCAAATTTTGTAGTTTCAAATTGAATAGTGTCACCACTACTGGAGGATGTACCTCTTCTGCTACCACCTTCAGGCATCAAACAGTCCACCCACATATGGGGACTTCCTGTGCTCATAAGTACATGTAGTATCTGCATGATAGTTCCATGTAGTGTTGTGGTGTTGAAGAGATCACCAAGCTGTTTTCTACACAAATTAATTCAACAATAGCCATAAACCTTTTAGGAGTTACTTTCTGTAATCTCAAGTCATTACTGAAAGTTGCAAAATCTTTGCATGGGTAATGAGCTATCAACTATTCGTCATCAAAATCAAGCAATTTCTAGGAAATTATAAAGTTTAGAAGTCTTCAAATAATGTCTAAAAGTTATTCATAACAGTCTCATGTAACTACCAAGCGCCAAGAATATCATCAGTTTGGAAGTGTATACAACAAATAAGTTGGCACACTTTGACAGTGCAAATAATTATAGAAATTATTAGAAGTATAAGCATTCCATGTAAACAACTAATCTTCATTTTGTAAATTGATAAATATCTTGCCTTATCTCAAAACTGTAAAATGCCTTCTTTAGATAAAGGACAGGGCCTTTTTTCAGCTGATGAATGCTTGAAATTCTGTAACAGGTAAGAAATATTACCCCTCGAGCTCTTCAGTTACTGCTGCCTGCATATTAGAAATTAAAGCTGGCAAGCCATTGCTAGCAAGAAAATCTGCACTTGCCAAAAATTTCTGTTCATCATCCCGAGCAATGAGATCATGATCTTCCTGTAAAATGGAACATGAATGATTGGTTGCAGAAGACTGCAAAGACATACAGAACAAGCAAAGAGGGACCAAGGACTACAGACAAATTGGGATACCCATGACCCGTCATCCACCTTATTGAGATCATGATAAAATTATACAAAAAAGAGAAAAGTTTATATACTTAAAAAAAAGATGACAAGTATATAGTTTCGTTCATTAAAGCAAAAGTACAAAGAGTTTTTGTTACACTACTTTTTCTATGCAGTCCCAACTTAGGTTCCATATCAATGGTTCCCAGAAAAACTAGTCCCTGATATGTTTAGGATCCATCCAGATTATGAAACCTGTTCATTCTCATTTCAATGAGTAAATAGGATGTGAGTATCTTATTCTCTAAATAGCAGCTTGATAACACTAAAACCTAAGAATTTTCAGACAAATGGATCTCAAGCATTGTTGAAAGAAGGAGACGGAAAAATATAATCCATGGATCAAAATTTATTTCAATGATTTGCTTAAACACTGAATAACTGTTAGGTGAAGAAGTAGACTACAGCTAGGAGGAGTTGCTGCTCTTAACAGTTCATAGGCAACTTGAATCAGTTATCACTGGCTTGGCCACACCCCACTCTAATCCATGATGGAACTATGATGCTAATTTCCTTTGATAACATATTGCAAGATCACAGTTCCCAACTCTTCCAATCCCCTAATGTTTTACTTCTTTTTTGTCATTATGCATGAATTGAAGTCTTCTGGGGCCACACTTTGCCTATTATGTTCTGTAATGAATCTAGTTCCACAATCCTTAGAGGCTTTAAATAGTTTCCATGGAAATGGTATTGATCTTATTTTCTCCTCTGCTTCTAGTTAAATAAATCTGCAATATTCTTATGAATGGGACCTAAACATCCAATGGTCTAGTCATCCCAGTCAATGTTTCTAGAGTTCAGAAGAAGGTACAAAGATAGTCTAAGTTTTATCAAAATTCTGGTCTAGGTGAAGAGGACTTGATTTGTTTATAATAATTGAACTCTTTACATCTTCAATTTTGTAATTACTAATCAACCAAATGATGATGCACTGAATTTCACCTAAGCATCAATCTGTAGCCAACTTCTGACACACAGTCATTTGGATACAGTGTATCTAGCTACTGACCCCCACAACAAATCCACAACTTTGCTCTAAACCCATATATTGCCTCACTTGCCCAAGCACACTTAAAAATTCTTTTCAACTGAATCTTTCCGTTACGTCATTCCAAGTATAATTATATATAGCTTTATCATGACGTACTGAAAAATCAGTTGCCATTACAAGTATTCAATAGACAACTCTGACAATGCTGAATGAAAATCTATAACGTAGATTCTCTTTGGAGCAGTCAGTTACAGGAATTATAATATTTATCTAACAATCCAACCAAGGCAATGCAGTTCTACAAACACAACAAATACAGAAATAACGTTTGAAAAGCGAAAGGTGCCATAACCAACTCATAATTTTAACAAATTTACGTATAAACAGTCAGGAGAGCTATTAATTCACATGTGATGATATCTAATAGAGCTGAATTACACTCTGAGTAAAAGTCTCAGTTCTTCGGTAAGAAAATCAACATATTGGATTATGCATATGAAAGAACAGCGGATCAAGAAACATAGTACAAGAGGACATAAAAAAGAAATTACCACACAAGCTGCTGAAGAGTATCAAACTATTAATGGAGACAATGCTGTAAAATAATGGCACTTACGAGAGACTGTGATATTTCAAGAGAGCGTGCAGTATCAACATATAAATGTCTTCCCAGAATATTAACCTGGACTCGTATGTATAAAGTAAGAGCTGTCATAGACCACAGTGACACCAACATTCTTGTGAAACCTGTAGAATAGAACAGCAATGAGATTGATAACACCCCACAAATTAGAGGAATGCACTATTTAGTTATAAAAAAGAGCAACTTCAAGCTACATACTTAAAATTTTGAGCCTGTCCCATAGCTCAACTTTTTGTGAAGATGTCAGAGTACTAGGATGAACCTTCCCTCTCCTTAGCCTCTCAGTGAGGTTTGAGAGGTCCAAGTCTTCTGCTATCCGATCACTTACATGTTGAATTACATGAGGCAGTATTGTTGTATCAGCTATCCCTTGGATGTTCTCAAAATGGGCTTGCATTCTATCAAGTTCAAGATCAATCAAAACACATAAGAAATCACCCAATGCTTCCTTCCATCGAAATAAAATAAATGAAATGAAAAAGAAGTCACTCAACTGGGCCTTAATGAACTCTTCATGTTCTCTTTCGTTTGCAAGGGTTCTCTCTAGATCAACGAGTCTACGTTTATGAGCACGGTATAGGTTATATAGGAAATACCCGCCTCCAAAAACACCTGCTGCAATAAAAATCTTCCTCCTATGCCTTCTCCAGAAATTGCTAAGTCAAGCAAAAGTAACACTAAGTCAACAACGACAAGTACTTAAAGCAAAAAATTTGAAGCAAACAGGACTTCTTTCTCCATAATCCATGCCTGAAAAGGGGAAACACCCACAACTCACATGGAACAACAGCTAAACAATTTTAAAAAAAATAAAAAAGAAGTCTTGACAGGCACCCAAGAAATTAAAGACTGTAAGCAAAAGGAAACAAGACCAACCTTAGATAAAGCATTTCGATCCTAAGGGAATACCCACAAGTCCATATTCAAGACCTTTTGTGAAGAGAAGAAGAAAGTTGAAACACTAACACTCTCAAATGGGTAGGCCTAGAAAAAACCGCCCGCAAACAGTGGCGGGGTGGTGAGAGAGAGAGAGAGAGAGAGAGTTGAGGAGGAGATTGGGGGTTTGGGAGGACAAGGATCTACTCAATCATGTAGGTGACTTGAGAATCAATCGCAACAAATTCCAGAATTTAGTACAAAATGACTCTCTCCATCGACCCCTTGCTTTTGTTTTTAACATTACTTGTATGTAATTTTGTTTTAACTATAACTTGATTATATACCAACACCTTCATGCTTAAAAGCAAATTAATATGATAAGATAAGTAAGGAAAAAAACAAAAAAGAAGAGCAAGATAGCCCATCAAACTCGATTAGTCATGGGTTGTCTACTTTTACAAGCCTGTCCATGTAATAATGTGCCAGAAGGCCCATCTCCAGACTTATACCCTAAAACTCTAACAACCCTCAAAACCCTAGCTTCATCTTTCCACTATATATACAGCCTCGCATTGCAGCTTCTTCTTTTGTTTCCGCCTAAAACTTTAGCCACTATCACCCCAATTCTCCGTTTGTTTAGCAATGGCAGATGGCCTGGTACTTCGGGGCACCATGAGGGCTCACACCGACCAGGTGACGGCCATCGCCACCCCTATCGATAACTCCGACATGATCGTTACGTCTTCTCGTGACAAATCCATCATTCTCTGGCAGCTCACCAAGGAGGACAAGACATACGGCGTCCCACGCCGCCGCCTCACTGGCCACTCCCACTTCGTTCAGGATGTTGTCCTTTCCTCCGATGGCCAATTTGCCCTCTCCGGCTCTTGGGACGGCGAGCTACGCCTGTGGGACCTCGCCGCCGGAGTCTCCGCCCGCCGCTTCGTCGGCCACACGAAGGACGTTCTGTCTGTTGCCTTTTCCATCGACAACCGTCAGATCGTCTCCGCCTCCCGTGACCGTACCATCAAGCTCTGGAACACTCTGGGCGAGTGCAAGTACACCATTCAAGACGGGGATGCTCACTCCGATTGGGTCAGTTGCGTGCGTTTTAGTCCAAATACTGTCCACCCCACAATTGTGTCTGCTTCATGGGACCGTACTGTTAAAGTCTGGAACTTAACCAATTGCAAGCTGAGGAATACCTTGGCCGGACATGGGGGTTATGTGAACACCGTTGCTGTATCCCCTGATGGATCGTTGTGTGCGAGCGGAGGCAAAGATGGGGTGATTTTACTTTGGGATTTGGCTGAAGGGAAGAGGCTTTATAGTCTTGATGCAGGTGCTGTTATTCATGCGCTTTGCTTCAGTCCTAACAGGTATTGGCTTTGTGCTGCAACTGAGCAAAGCATTAAGATTTGGGATCTGGAGAGTAAGAGTATTGTTGAGGACTTGAAGGTTGATCTCAAGGCTGAGGCTGAGAAATCTGAGGGAACTGCTGCTACTACTGGTACCAAGAAGAAGGTATTCTGCGGTTATATGAGTCTAAGAAAATCGAAAACAATAGCTTTACTATTTGTTACTGTTTCCTAAATAAGCTCGAAGACCATATATAATGTTAACTTATTCTTATACTTGATTTGTAACGTATTTTATGTTGGTTTTTGTGCTTATTGCTCTTTCTCATCTGTGGATAATCTGCAGTCTGAGTTTAGCTATTTCTGTGAGATGACCTTTTAAACGGGTGAATGTTGAGTTCTTTCGATATCTATACCATGCTTATTTGATTAGAGTTGCGATTAATCCCTTGTTTGAAGCGCGTCTATATTTCAATTGTGAACATTATGTTGTTAAGATCTCTCATTTCTTCATTTCTTTTAATTCCAAGTCATGGATTGCCCTTAGCCTCGTAGTGGTCAATCTTTGTATCATGTCCTTTCCTACTCATCTTGTGTAGTTAAGTTTTGTTGAGAAATGACGTTAGATGATGTAAACTGTGTTGTGTTATATAGGGTGGCAGGTTTGTAGCTTGCTTCTTGGAATTTAGGATTTAATGCCATTTACTGATACTGTATTGATTCGCCATTGTTTTGCAGAACATCTACTGCACAAGCTTGAACTGGAGTGCTGACGGAAGCACTTTGTTTAGTGGTTATACTGATGGTGTAGTGAGAGTCTGGGGAATTGGTCGCTACTAAGGATTCTTGATTAGTTGGCAGATTCCTTCATTTTCGTCAGTTACAAAAAACCAAATGCTTCTGTTTAGTAATTTGAGACGTAGTATTAAGATTTTGTTGAATTGTTGGATCGTTTGTTATCTTTTTAATTTTGGCAAATGAGATTTGGCTTTGAGGCGTACTTGCTATTGCTGTTTCGTTTTCGACATGAACCTGGAAAAAGTCTTTTTGGCATATTGAACACATCTGCAAGTAACGGGGATGAGTAATGCTCCTTTCGATTCTGATATTTGAATTTTAATTTTTGGTCCAAAAAAGTAGAAAATACGAAAAAATCATTGAAAGATTTATCGAAATATATGATCAAGCATTTACATAGCAAGAACATTCAATAGAAGACAATTAGAGAGATTTAAAATTATAAACTTACTGTTTTCGAATCATATTTCTCATTATATATGTTTGATTTCGTTTTTTGAGTTAGTATTTAGGTTAGGTAAACCTTATGTTAATAGTTTAACATGATTGATTTTTTTATTTATGCAATTGTTTTGATTGTTATATTAGATCCGATTACATATTTTATTTACAATTTGATTTCATATATAGAGATTGAGAAATCCTAGATTGAATAGATCAAATTGTAATTGAAAGAAGTTGATTACAACCTTAAAGATAAGATGACATAAATCTTCTAGATTATAATCAAACTAGATAGAAATACTTAAAATTCAATAACGCAATTCTATAAAATTTAACTTAGGTGTTTCGGTTAGAAACCTTAGGATTAGTTGTTAGTAGAATCAAGATCAGTTATATTGGTATACCATAGGAGTTTCTACAGTCCAATAAATCATCAAACAATTTCATGATAAAAGGTCAATATGTCAAGGGTTTAGGGGATTCGAAACCTAGCTACTAATTATTAGATATCGATAATTTCCTAATGCTTCATGAATTCTCTATTCAATTTCATTACTTATTTTATTTTATTTGTTAAGTTTTATTTTCTTTATTAAAAACTAAAATCAATCCTTAAGGTAGATAATAAGGGAAGAGTAATTACAAGTATTCATTGTCTTCGTGGGATCGACCTATACTTGGCGATATTAGCTACAGCTACGTTATGCACTTGCGGTTATTACAATATTAACTACTCAAAATTAGTCAATCACTGATCGTTCAGAATGAATCTGACATTCCAAGTTATCTATTTTGTGATCTAGATTTGCCTGAGTTTATGATGTAGATGTAGTTATAACTTTGGCGAGCCAGGTTGAAGATTTGGGCAAAAATATTGTTGGATTGACAATGAATTTTTAAATAGTCTAAGTGACATAATGTAATTTGTGCGGTTCAAGAATTTCAGACAGTGAAAGTTATGACAAAGCGTGAGTATGGGGAATACATAACAAATGCTCCTAAACTCCAAAATAATCCTTACAATAGTACATATAATTTAGAGTTGAGGAATCACCATAATTTCTTTTTAGAGAATCAAGGAGAGCAAAAGAACAAACCTCCACTAAGATTTCAATAACACCCACCTTAAGAAAAGAAGCTAAGATTTAAAGATCCCATTAATAAATTTATCTAGACTTTAGAGGTGAGATTTCAAACTACTGAAACTTCACTAAGGAATTAAGGGGCTTCTATCTATAATTTGGAGAATTAAATTGGCCAATTGCAAAACTAGTTTTTTAAAGACAATAAGAGAGTCTGCCTAGTAGCACTAGGGAAAATTTTAACGAACATATGAAGAAAGTCACCTTTAAGAGTGGAAAGAAATTCCAAGTTGAAAACTTGCCCTATAGTATAAAGTAGAGTAGCAAAAGGAGTCAAGAGAAAGCTAACGACGAAGAGCATCTACCAAAAGCCAATATGCTAAGTTGAAGAAAGATCGCACAGATAAGCTGTTTGGTAGATTTCTTAAACTTTTTAAACAACTCCATATTAACTTACTTTTTGTTAAACCACTTTACAAATACCAAAGTATGCTAAATTCTTGAAGGAATTACTATCTAACAAAATGAAGTTGGAATCATTGGCTATAGTGACATTGATTGAGCAGTGGTCAGTTATTATACAAAATAAGCTACAAATATCCTTAAAAATCCAAGGAGTTTTAGTATCTATTTTTTAGTTGGTTGTTTGTTAGTGGAAAAAGCTTTGACTGATTTGAGGACCATTATTAACTTATGCCTTATAATTTTTTTAAAATTGGAATTAAGGGAACCAAAACTCACTATGATGAACGCACTAGGAAGATCATTCAGTTAGCTAATAGATCGATTAAGAATCCTAAGGGAATTGTTAAGGATATGGTTATGAAAGTTTATAAATTTATTTTCATAGTTGATTTTGTGATGTTAGATATTAGTGAGGCTATAGAGGTACCTTTGATTTTAGGTCGACCCTTCTAAGCCATTGCTTGAGCTATTATTGATGTTAATAATGGCAAAATAATTCTTAAGGTTGGGGAAGAAAAAATTACTTTTAAAATATTTAATATCATAAGATACTCCTTTGAGCATGCTTATACTTGCTATTTTGTTAATACTATTGATTTTGCAATTTTACATGTTGATGAAATTTTGTTTCTAAAAGCCCATTATAGTTATATCATGTTAAAAGTGAGGAGGAAGATAGGAATAAAAGTAGCATATTTAGAGGCTAATGAATCCGTAGTGAGGAAGGAGTTTGAAAAGATTGAAAGAAGTAAGGAGAAGAGGTAAAAACCCTTCATTAAAGAACCACTAGAGTTGGAGTTAAAGAATTTGCCTGATCAATTGGAATATGCATTTCTAAAGCAGATTTCAGAGCTTCCATTAAATATTGCTTCAAATTTAAATGAGGATTAAGGGGAGAAGTTGTTAATTGTTCTTAAGGAGCATAAAAGGGTCATTTTTTGGAAGATTTATGACATTAGAAGAATTAGCCCATCCTTTTACAGTTACAAGTTTCTTATGGAGGTTGATTTCAAGCTAGTAGTGCAACTCCAAAGGAGGTTTAATTCTAATATAAAGCAAGTAGTAAAGGAAGAGGTAATTAAACTCATAGATTCTAGTGTGATTTACCCTAAATCATGTAAACATTTAGAAAATTCTAAATTACTAACAAAACATGGTATAATAAAACTCCTTGAGTCTTTCAACTTTGAGGGCATGCAGGTGGTAATTATGGAACTACGAATTTTCTTCATGAAGATTATTTAGTTGTCATCCTAAATCAACTTGTTTCATAAGATGAGTTTGAAAAACTTTGCTTACTTGGTTATGCCCTCTAAAGCTTCCACAAAAGGTAAAGTAATATGTAATTTCTTCAATTTCTCCACAAACCTTACAAATTGCATATCCATTTTGTTTTTCTGTAGCCTTTTGGAAATGGGATCTTTGGTTTATATAGAGGAGGAACGTAAGAAGTGTCAGTTTGTTTTCATCCATGTTCTTTTGCTCTTGGTCATCTACTGGTGGGATTCAATTTGTCTTTCAAATAGTTTTTCCAACTTTTTCCTACTTCTAAATGTAATGACTTTTAGTTGCTCCCTTAGATTCGATTACGTGTTGCTTGAGAGACCCCTCACACTTTGTGTGGATAATGCATCAGCTAATTGGCCCATTTGAACCTCTAGATTGTGAATGAAAGAGGTATAATTCTTCAGAATTTGGTCAAATTTAGCTTCCATCATCTTTCAATTCTCATCTTGGCTCGCGAACTTGGAATTTAATGCATCCATTAGCTTATCCATCTTCATTTCCAATGAACTAAGCCTATCTTTTTAGAATCTGGGTGGACCTTAAGTTCTCATTTGAGTCCCTAGATTATTAGACAAAGATAAATTTGGGTGCTTCTTTCACCTAAAATTATAAGTATTCCATAAAGGATTATTACCTTCGAACCATATTATCCTCTGATGAAGTTAAGTTGTTATACATTGTTGTTTCCCATTAGGAAGCAATCAGTTATGATATGACTCTTTTTTTCACAAAGCTCGCATCCATGTTGAATTGCTTTGAGTGGAGAGGAAGAGGTAACTTTCATAATGTTCAATTGTTTGGTTAATTATATTTGCGACCTCAGCTTACAATGCTATCATTGAATTAACAATCAACAAACCCTTTTAAACCTGAAAGGTTGCTTTTTGTCTACTTCTTTTTTATGTTTAAAGATAGTTATTGTTCATCATCTCCTCTAATAAATAATAATCCTACTTAACTTTTTTTTGCATTAATGATCCTCCAATTGTTGCATCAATAGTGCATTGTGTAAGTGGACTAACTTCGTTGTAAAAAATTTGCAAGAGGAACTCCTTTGGCAAGTTGTTAAGCAGACAACTGCTTTGCAACTCCTTAAATAACTCCTATGCCTCATATAAAGACTCCTCTTCATTTTGTTAGAAATTTTTAATTTCCTTTATAAGCTTTATTGTCTTAGTCAAAGGAAAGTATTTAGTTAAAAAGGTTTGCACCAATTGCTCCCATATTGTGACGTTCGTTGGGTTGAGTAAGTTTTGTTAGAGTAGTGCCCTAAAGGGAATAGCCTTTAGCGCATTTTGTACAAAGTTATATACAGACTTTATTTTCAATAATAAAGAAAGGCATATTTCATTAATTTGGTCTTCATTATTTATGAATTAATAGTGATTTATAAGCAAATTAATGAAGTCCATGATATATGACATAGCATGAAGGAAAT
>JANTPM010000007.1:11934434-11952427 GCA_025434745.1 Erythroxylum divaricatum | reverse complement strand
GGACTTCATTAATTTGATTAAAGATCAAATCAATTCATAAACAATGTTTATGAATATCAAATTAATGAATAATGCCTTTTCTTTATTTATTCATAAAGTCTGCACACGACTTTGAATAAAAGGCGCTAAAGGGGATTGCCTTTAGGGCACAAATAAACAGTACCGACCTTGAACAAGTCGACTTATCGGTACAGTACAAGTGTAAGTTGACTTAGACATGGTACAAGTCGACTTATCACTTACATCAATGTCTGCAACATAATCCTGAGATGCTCCTCATGTTCCCCTTCACTCTTTGAATACACCAAAATGTTATAGATAAATAATATGACAAATTGATCCAAATACTCCTTGAAGACCCTATTTATTGTTAGAGTAGTGCCCTAAAGGCAATCCCCTTGAATGCATTTTGTACAAAGTTATGTACAGACTTTATTTTCAATAATAAAGAAAGGCATATTTCATTACTTTGGAGTTCATTATGTATGAATTAATATTGATTTATAAACAAATTAATGAATCCATGATATATGACATAGCATGAAAGAAATTATGATGAGATCATACTATTGAGATTCCTATCATATGCAATTATGTCAGTATCTAAATTATCACTAGTCATAGGATTAATAAAACTAGACATCGTTAATCCAAATAGACTAGCACATGTCAAACTCCTTGATTTGATCAAGCAGTGGATCTCAAAAAATGTAGACAAGAGATGTTTAGAGTTGAGATGTGAATGCTTACTAGAGGTAGTAAGTACATTGGATGACCTACCATGAGATCTTCATATGGATGCCCTATTCTAGTATCAGTGATAATCCCATCATAACAATAGTGCAAGTATCTTTAGACTTGAGGTACTCAAGGATATCTGGGATACTGATTCTGTGCTTTGACTCCATTTCTTGTTGCCTTACACAGGTCGCTTATAGGGTAGTGATTGGGTACAGCTTGAGGTATCCGAAGGTAATTGAGTAGCCAATAGAGGATTTACCACTTCTATGATAGCAGAAGATGATACCCATAGCCTCTTGTCGGGTTCATTACTTGGAAATCTCTGGCCGGAGTATATATGTCATAAAGAATGTCTTCATTGACATATAGAATAATGAGTCCCAAGATAAGAACTGATATCACTTGGATTAGATTTGACGTAATCAGTCTAGTGAGAGTTGACACTTTGCCCATACTCATAACCAAGTGGGGTATAGCATGGTGAAAGGACGAATTGCACAACAATTGTTTATAAAATGGTTCACAACATGGTTCGTGGTGAGCACAGGTTCATTTGTCAAACCACTTACTTTCTAGGCAATTGAGGGTCATGATGTATTGCTAGACAGTACTCATGACTTGCTTAGATTAAGTGTTAATCTAAGTGACCAACATAACCGGGAACCTAATGGGTCGCATGTATAAGAATGACTCAGAGAATTTGTAAAATACTTTTGGATAGAGATCCCTTATATGGAGAGCAATAGAACTAAATGGATCCCGATTAGATATATGTCCCGATGAGATCGTGACATCGATATTACTGAAATAGGTCTCCAGTATTTTTCACATCCGCCGTAGGACCGACCCTTGTGTGACTAGACCCTTGTGTGACTTGTATGACTAACGTGTAAAGATGAAGCAATCTTATTTCATAAGTTTCATTTAAATTTCTTTAATGGATAAAAGACAAAAAATGAAAGCTTGAAAGGGAAGGATCATCGTGAGGTAAAGAGATTTTTAACATGTTTTAGAAACATGGTTTTTCAACATTAACTGTAGCACTCTCTCCATCTTCCTTGAAGCTTCATCTTCTTCCTCTCTCCAAGAACAAAAGGTAAGAGCTAGCACTCTCCTCTTTGTTCTAGCTATTTTCTGATCAAAGAGTTTGATTCGTTTAGATTCTTCAACCTCTGTGTGGATATCGTTAGAGACGGTCTCCTTTGGTCGTTATGGTTTGAAAATTCTGGTACTTCTTTGTATAGACATATAGATCCTGGACTTCGAGAAAGTCCTGAAATAATTTTTTTTGTTTTCTGCACCACGTGTATGTGATGCACATACCGGGATTTTCCTACAAGTTCAACCATGCCTTAGCCCTATCTTTGAGTGTAAAAGGGAAGAGCCTCATTTTGATTGTATCTTCCATTATAATAACCTCTTTGTAATAATTATAAAGTTTTCTCAATTTATTATGCGGATATTATTAGAGGTTAGACAATTGTGTGACTATAGTAGTTAAGATGAGTCAGTTTTGAAAACGGTTTGAGAGATACAACAAGAAAATTATGCTTAAATAAGATTCAATATCTCATATTAATCCTTATTTATTAATTATCTCATGTTTAATCATAATATCCCTCAAAATTTTTTTAATAAAAATGTCCCTAAAAAATTATAATCAAGTTCAACTTGATTAAAATATATTTTCTCTCTTCAACTCATTATTTATGTGTGATTCATTGAGTTTTCAAACATGTTAGCAATGAATATCAAATATAACTCTAAATCATATTTAAGACTAGATAGGTTAAACTCATTTAATTTATCTTTAATTCTTTAATCAAACAATTCATATCCATATATCAAAATTGACATATATCAACTCCTCATAACTATCTAAATATTTAAGAACCAAGTTTTCCTTATATGATTTTTTTGTATAGTTCAATTCTTTTATCATACAATATTATGATCATTTATATAGTATGAAAGTAATGTCTACTTAATTTTGAGTTCAATCATGTTAGTTCTTCACTATTAACTAATGATTAAATTAATAACATTTATAAACTATTTACAAAATGTCATTTCAACTTAGCCAAGGATTTATCGAATCAATAATAATCAAATTATGGAACATTCTCCCTAATTATTTTTAGAGTGATGAATTTTATATTGATCACTTAAATACTTTCATATAGTTTATGTTATATCTAGTGACTACTAACTAAACTACTTGTGATTAGAATATGTTATAAATAGAATCAAAGCATAACATCTCTATATAAGATAACTGTGAAAATCTCAAATCAAGCAATCATTTGTGCAATCATTACAATGATAATTTTTATAGATATATAATTATTGTTCTAAATAAAATTCTCATATGGGGTCAATTAAGTGAACTTGTTTTCTAATAGGAAACCACACATTTATTTATGTATCTTTATATTTTAGTCTTTAAGATTAATTACTTCTTTTATATCGAAAAATATAATGTGTACTAGTATTTTTACATTCTGTTAATAGTCAATCTTAATAGAACAATAACTAGGAACAATTTAGAGATAATATATAAATGCGATATAAATATCATAGTTATAATCTCATTATAATTTTATTTGTAATATATAATTATTACATGACTTTATACATCTAAAAGTGTACAAGATAAAGATTCCCTTTAAATTATTTTGTTAATAAACTGCAATCAACTAACTAGCTCAAACCAACATTATAAGCAAAAAACAAGCCACGTTCCAAATCACACTCTTTCCTACCTCTCAGTCATATATAAATGCACCACCCTTAAAGCCTTACACCTAGGCTCGGAATTCATTCTGTAATGTCAGGAAAAAGGTTTCTTTAGACTTCTTCATTACTGAAAGCTTGAATAGAAAATCATGGCATTTTTCTCTTTATCTTCTTTCTCATTCGTCCATCCTCAATTAAGACATATCGTTGCCAAAATGTCTCTCCTTGACACTTTACTGTTTTATGTGAGACCCCTTTCTCTCTCCTCGCACGAGTGTTGTTTTCTTGTCATCTTTGTTTCTACGACTTAAAACTATCTTGTGTTTTGTTTTTTCGTGCCACAGGTTATACATTTGGTAGACAAGCTGGGGCTATGGCATAGATTGCCGGTACTTGGGGGACTCGTTTATTTGGGTATTCGAAGACACTTACACCAACGTTATAATCTGTTGCATGTTGGAGGAACCACCGGTAAGACGTATGATACCAACGAAGTCAGTTACCGAACAGCTGATGGCAAATGCAACCACCCCATAGACGACTCTGTCGGCAGCTACGGCACATTTTTTGGTCGCAATATGCTTCCTGCAACTTCAGCTTATGAGGTATGTAATTGCTCTTTCTTTTCCATTTTTTGGTTGTCAGAACGCCAAAAAGAGTTGCAAAATTCTATGAAAGTAAGCTTTAGAACGCTCTGCATTTTTGAAGTCCTTTTTCAATCAGCTGGAACGTGACGCGACAGAGCTAAAAATTATCAGTTAACTTCATTCATAGTCCGAATTGTCAGTAAAAGAAAAAGCACATTAAAGTTTGTTGGACTTAAGATTGGAGGGTTCAACTAATTTTGTTTACTTACGCTGCCTCCGAAGCTATCTTACAAGTAATATTCACGAGTCTACATGTACTTGCCATCTGAAGTTGGTCATTTCATTTGTACACTTGGTAGACAGTGGCAGGTGCCAGAAGTGTCTATGTGATTAGTTATGTAAAACGCGGAGAGGTTGCTGACACGTTTTTTCATATATAAATCGCGTGATTCAGCATTTGAGTTTCCCAGGGAAGATTGCCCAACTGAAAAGAGTTTCCTAGGGCACCTATATATGCGGAAGTCATGATATATAAATGCATATACATTCCGTTCTGCTGAATATACCGATTTGCGTTTTTAATTGGTGATCTATGTACTGCCATGCGCCATGAAAAGAGTTACGGCAGGACGTCCGCTTCGTATCAAACACGCCTCTTGTATTCTATCTTCTTCTAAGCAAACCAGCCCCTCGTACGTTAGAATGAAGAACTGTTATATTGTCATGAATACGAGTACATGATATCTGGTTTATAATTTTAACTATAAGTTTTATAATTGAGTGAGTAAAAAGTGCACCCTACTTGCCTCATTTGGCCCATGCAAATATCTGTCCCCATTTTTGTATACCTACCTTGTTTCATTGGATCCAAGCTATCTATTTATATAGGTCATACATAAATGGATGACTTGAATCTAATGGGACAGAGTAAGTATACAAAAATGAAGACAGAAGATTTCAGGCTGCAAATTCAGTACTATTACATAGTTGTACTAAAGAAATGTCAATACGATATTATATGCTCATACTCACAAATTGAAGTTCTTTTAGTGATTTGGAGTAAAACGAAAAGGTTGATTAAATATATCAGTTGTTATTATAATTATCAAAATGATTCGAATTGTGAAGATGTTTATGTAAATGTTAAATTTGTGCAGTTATTAGATCCTCACCCAACTTTGGTAGCCAACAAGCTATTGGGAAGGAAGAAATTCATAGACAGTGGGAAGCAATTCAACGTGATAGCGTGCTCTTGGATCCAATTCATGATTCATGACTGGATTGACCATATGGAAGATACCCAGCAGGTGTCCTTCTTTTTTCTTTTTTCCTCTTAGCTTATGAGATATATGTTTACTCAAATCAATTTGGTCACCATTTAAGGCTTGTGTGATAAATAGCATATCTGTCGATTTGGTCTGCATCTTTAATTGTGTCATTATTCTAAACACTAGAAAAACATTTGTTGGCAACAAGTTTATGTGTGTCAAGGTGTGCTAGAAATGGTATATAGGTTGAATTCTTCTCTGTCAAAGATGACCGAATACATATGTAGCATAAGTTGTTCCATATCCACATTAGTAAAAGTAATCTTCGCAATTGTTTTCGTAGAAGGTGGAAATTAAAGCACCGGAAGAATTAGAAGATGGCTGTCCATTGAAGTCATTCAAGTTTTTTGAGACAAAGAAAGTGTCCACAGGTTCATCTTGTTCGGAGATAGGATTTGTGAATACCAGAACTCCCTGGTGGTAAGTACTGCATAATTAATTACCTCCTTCACAAGTTTTCTGTTGCTTTGTAACTAAACATATTTCTTAGTATTATGTGTAAATATACATTTTGCTTAATTGGTATGTTAAATGGTCATAAGTCATAACTTCAACTATCTCAACAACTAGGAAAATTTTTAATCGGTATTTGATAACATATGATCTTACCATAATCAAAACAACTATGATATGTTACTGGTTATGATAACATTATTCTCTTGATTATTTATCAATCTTTTCTGCTGTATATTCTCTTATTCTTCTTCACTACGACCATACATCCAACTAACTAACACCCAAACACTTCATTTTTCATGGAACTAGTATTATCTATAGTAATATCAACATTATTAATACATTCCAATTCAATCACTATTGGAAGAAAACACAACTTCTACTTTAACATTCAATCAACTCACAATTCTAACCACATTTTTGAATTCAACAAATTACCTGATATGGTGAAATCAACTTCAAGTTGTCCTAATTATCTCTGATCTTCTTAGCTTCATTGACAACACTTTTCCAACACTAGCAGACGACTCTAATTCTTCATCTACAAAGAACATCAATGGCATAAATTTGATCGTGTGGTTTACTGTTTCCTCACTACCTCACTCTCAAGCTCTATCGTACATGCATCTTGCTCTCGGTTGTGTTACAACTCACTATCTCTTAGTTGCATTTAAATGACACTTTGCAACAATTATCCTCCCAATTTTCTCTCCTTTGTTGACAACTTTATACACTCAAGAAGGGTGCCTCCTCTATCATTGATTTCTTTAGTGTTGTCTCCATCATTACTAATGAATTTATAGCTATTAGAAACCATAACTTGGGAAATGATCTAGTTCTTTTCATGTCGAATGACCTCCCTTCTAAATATGAGTCTTCATTATGACTATTGAGCATTGAGACTCCATTATATCCTTCATTGACCTCCAAGAAAAGCTCTTGGTTCATGAGTGGCGATGGTCAGATCATCAAACACATCCCTTTGACATATGCTTAATGCTTCCAAATTTGGTGGAATTGATGGCATAATATTCATAGAGAAAGAGGCAGGTCTATAGGACGATACCCCTCTGACAGCCAAAAGACATTTATGAGACGGAGTCATAATTTCAGAGGTACCTTCGCTCAATATCTCACTAACCATGGCATCACCTATAGTCTCTCTTGCCCTATGTTGGATTTTAAAGAGAAGAAGATGAATAAGATGGATAAGAATAAAGATTAAAGAATAAGTAATTAAAGAATAAGTAACACTCCCATACTTTTATTATTAAACTTGGTTGTCTTATATAGATAAAATACAAACAACTAAAATATATTTTTTAGCTTCCAAATCTGGCTTATAAGATAAGATTAAAGGTAATCCAAGACTTATTCTAAGATAATTTAAGATCTATTTTAAAGGAAATTTAACAACTTTAAAATTTTGGATTAATTTTCAACATTCCCCCTTAATTCAAATTTCAAGAATTGAGCATTTCTCTCCTAATATTCAAAATATTATGTGAAATACTTCTCTTCATTAATTCTCGTTGATGCCCTTCTCATCAACCTGCAATTATTGGAGAAGTCTCTCCAAACATATCTTGGTGCACTTTTCACCAACTTTCTATTATTGAGCACTTCTCTCAACTAATTTAAAAAAAAGTATCTTCTTCAGCTACTTCTTGAATCCTTATCTAATTGAGTGTTTTCAGAGATGGTAATTCCCTTTCATTTTCTACCCACTGTCACAAGCTAAGACTTTTTAAATGAGCTTTCATCTTAACAACCCATACTAGATAATTTTCACCATTGAACTTGGGGTTGAGATAAATGTTAAATTGCTGGCAGCTATGACAACTTTATCTTTATATTTTCTTACTCAATCTCACAATCCTTTAAGGATCTAAGGCTCTGATACCATGTTGGGATTTTAAAGAAAAGAAGATGAATAAGATGGGATAAGAATAAAGATTAAAGAATACGTAACACTCCCATATGCTTTTATTATTAAACTTAGTTACCTTATATAGACAAAATATAAATAACTAAAATAAAATTTTCAGGTACCAAATCTGACTTATAAGATAAGATTAAAGATAATCTAAGACCTATTCTAAAGGAATTTTAATAATTTTAAAATTTTGAATTAATTATCAACACCCTATACTCCTTAACAAAATGATCTTGATAAATGCAAAATCTGTGATATTATTGAAATAAAAATCACTCTTCTTCTTCATGCCTCTCTCCCTGGGACCTTCTAGTTTGAAACATTTTCCATTAATTGTTATCTCATCAGCTTGTTTCCCACTATTGCTCTTCACTATAAATCTCCTTTTGAAACACTTTTAGACCTCAAACCAAATATTTCTCATCTTCGTGTTTTTGGCTGTTCCTATTTCCCTTTTCGAGGTACTACTTGTCCTAACAAACTAACACCAAACTCTACTCTATGTGTTTTTATTGACTATTTCTCTCAGTACAAAAGATATCATTGTTTTCATCCTATAACTTCTAAACTTTACATGTCTTGTCATGTTCCCTACGTTGAGCATAAAATTCCTTACGTCAACAGTTCTTATAATATTTCACGTCCCTCTCCTTGCTACCTCATATCCTTACCTTTACATTTAAACTATATTCCTCTAGTACTCCTTTTGTTTCCTCTCCAACCCCTTTGCCTCCACCATTACATCCTATGATCATACATACTTTGTGATCACACATGCATTCATCAAAATTTTTTTTGATTATGTCACTTACCCTACTGTTTCTAACATCCCTCATGATAATGATCCCATATCCTTTAATCGAGCCAATAAGTTTTCGCACTAGTACCAAGCCAAGCTTAATGAGTTCAATTCTTTTTTTCACAACATATTGACTTTTATTCCTCCATCATCTAATATCGATATCATTGGTTGTAAATAGGTGTTTCACTCCAAAAGAAACCCAGATGGCTCTATTTAGCGATATAAAGTATGTCTTTTCGTCAAGGGATATCACCAAGCTCTAGGAATGGATTACAATGACACATTTAGCATTATTATCAGACCCACCACCATTCATATTATTCTCACTCTTGCTCTCTAACACAATGGGTTTGTTCATTAACTTCATGTCAATAATGCCTTTTACAAGGTCATCTCTATGAACCAGTTTGATGTCTCAACCTCTTAGTTTTACAGAACCTCACCATCCCACTTATGTTTGTTATCTTCACAAAGCTCTTTGTGGTCTCAAACAAGCTCCTCAGACTTGATTCCATTGATTGAGTTAGAAGCTACTTCGACTTAACATTGTCTCTTCCAAGTCTTACACCTCTTTGTTTCTACATATCACCCCTCTCACACCATATTTCTTTTGGTTTATGTGGATTCTTCATAATCATTCATTACCTCTGTCATTCATGATCTTAACTCTACCTCTCTATTAAAGATTTGTGACCCATTCATCACTTGAATAGAGTCAAAGATATTACCACACCTTTTGATCTTCTCTGTACCCAAACCAAATACATTAAGGACCCCCTTCTTCTTATAGGCCTTGACAAATCCAAGCCTACCACTACACCCATTATCCATACCTTTCATCCATATAAAAACTGTTAGGATATATTTTATATATACCTTATTTAGTTTTGGCATTTTAAATTAGAAATATAAGAAAATCAAAATTATTATATGAACTAATGAAGATGAGTGGAGATTGTGTTTTAATATAACTCCAAATCGTCAATGGGCTGTTGCATTTTGGTTATTGGAATATTGCAAATTTGTGTGGATAAGATTGACATCTTTTGGTTGAGTTCATGTCATACATATGTTGCCCACGAATTGGATTTAAAATAAAAGTCTAATACTACATGTAATTGAAGAAAATCTAGAGGTGAGTTTGCAGCAATAAATGAATTGGGCATTTTTTGTTGAAGCTGCGTTGGTCACTTGTCTATGAAAACAAAGATTGGTTGGTCGCGCACTTGATGTTTTTGGGAGCTGAATATTATGTCTCATGTTCGATATAAGGGTGAAGTAGGTACGTGGATCTTTTATGAAGTGATGGTTACGTGAGGATTAAAACATTGGTTGTGGATTAAAAATACTTTGGCTGGTTGTGTATGGTTTGGGGATGCATATTGTCTCATGGTTGATTTACGTAAAAAGGAGTGTGTGTGTGTCTATTTAAGTGGCTAGCTTTATGTGTCCCTGAAGAAAAATTTTGTTAGCTGCGTATGTTAATTAACACAATTGATTAATGTGTTTTGATATATGAGCCATGGTGAAGTTGTTTGGTCAGCAAGGTGAATATAATCTTTAGTGATGTGGGGACTGGTTATTACTTGAAGCTACACCATGACTTATTCTTGTGAAGAACGAATCAACTGTGGAAAAGGTTTTCAGTTGAGTTGTTTTAAGAAGATAAATCCATAGGGAAGTTTTCTTTGTCTCAAGTATTTTTGTTATTTAATTTTCAGATGATTAAAAACTTGAGCAATTTTTATTTATTAAAATTTTAAGTGAAAGTAGTTAGATAAATCCTCTGACAAGGTTAGTACGAGCGGTCATACTATTAGGTGTGAAAATCTTTCGCGAAAAGTGAGGTTGAGAGATAGTGCTAAGGGTTGAGTGGTGTCGGCTTAGTAAAGCCTTGGGTAAAACTATTGTACTTCGGTGAAAGTGATTAATCAATTCTTCTGTTGGTATGATTATGCATTTTGACAATGTTTTGTTACAAGGGGAAGACATTAGATTGTTTATGGTGAATGTTCCATTCAGGGGGAGATTTCAAGATATATGTTTGACTATTTGTCTTACTTTTTGGCATCTTTTTGTCTCAAAGAAGAGAAATTTGGATGATTGGATAATTTGGAATGATATTTGATTAAAGGGGAGTTTTTTTTTTTCATCTCATGTGAATTGTGAATTTGATACTTATATGTCTAATTATGTTATTCAGGAGGAGTTTCATATTTGTGACAGACAATGCCAAAAAGGGAGAGATTGTTAAGATATATTTTATATATATCTTTTTTAGTTTTAACATTTTAAATTGGACATATAAAAAAAATCAAAATTATTATATAGATTAATGAAGATGAGTGGAGATTGTGTTTTAATAGAAGTCCAAATCGTCAATGGGCTGTTGCGTTTTGGTTATTGAAATATTGCAAATTTGTGTGGATAAGATTGACATCTTTTGGTTAAGTTCATGTCATACATATATTGCCCACGTATTGGATTTAAAATAGAAGTCTAATACTACGCGTAATTGAAGAAAACCTAGAGGTGAGTTTGCAACAACAAATGAGTTGGGCATTTTTTTGTTGAAGTTGCATTGGTCACTTGTCTATGAAAACAAAGATTGGTTAGCTATGCACTTCATGTTTTTGGGAGCTCTCATGTCTGATATAAGGGTGAAGTAGGTACGTGGATTTTTTATGAAGTGGAGGTTACGCGAGGACTAAAATATTGGTTGTGGATTAAAAATACTTAAAAAGGAGTGTACGTGTGTCTATTTAAGTGGCTAGCTTTATGCGTCTCTAGAGAAAAATTTTGTTAGCTGCGTATGATAATTAACACAACTGATTAATGTGTTTTGATATATGAGCTACGGTGAAATTGTTTGGTTAGCAAGGAGAATATAATCTTCAATGATGTGGGGACTAGTTACTGCTTGAAGCTATACCGTGACTTATTCTTGTGAAGAATGAATCAATTGTAGGAAGGATTTCAGTTGGGTTATTTTAAAAAAATAAATCCATAGGGAAGTTTTCCTTGCCTCAAGTATTTTTGTTATTTAATTTTCAGTTGATTAAATATTTGAGTTATTTTTATTTATTATTGTTTTGAGTGAAAGAAGTTAGACAAATCCTCTGACAAGGTTAATATGAGGCGGTCGCATTATTAGGTGTGAAAATTTTTTACGGGAAGTGAGGTTGAGAGATAGTACCAATAGTTGATTGGTGTAGGCTCAGTAAAATCTTAAATAAAATTATTGTACTTCGGTGAAAGTAATTAAACTAGGTAAGAGCTCCGCAGACGTAGATAAAATATGTTGAACTGCCTTATTAAATTTCTGATATTTTTATTTTTTCAGTCTTGCTTGTTTTTATTTTTTGTGCTGGTTAAAGAAGTTTGTGAAACAAATAACCCCTTACGATTTTTCAAAAAACATGGCCATCTACTCCCTGATCCTACTCAATATCATAACACTACTAAAGCCCTGCAGTACCTTTGCCTTGCTCGTTTTAATATTCCATTCCCGGTCAGCAAAGTCTTGGAAGTTTTTTACAATGCCTTACTGACACTCACTGGACTATTGTTAAACAAATTCTACGATTTATTTGCTGTACTCATTTTTATGGCATTTTCTTAACCAAGTCCTTGTCCCTTACCTTATATATTATTGCGATCCTGACTGGGCTGGTTTTCATGATGATCGTAATTAATGTAATGAAAAACACTACACAGTCATCTTACGCTATACAAATTCAACGGGAGCACCTTCGTTCACAAAACAAACTTATGAAACGAGTTGACTCCACTTAAGTCTTTTTCCATGAGAAAAGAAGAATGGTTAGGTTTGTGTTA
The DNA here is from genome assembly GCA_025434745.1 of Erythroxylum divaricatum. Taxonomy (NCBI): domain Eukaryota; kingdom Viridiplantae; phylum Streptophyta; class Magnoliopsida; order Malpighiales; family Erythroxylaceae; genus Erythroxylum; species Erythroxylum divaricatum. The sequence continues at coordinate 11,940,004 of JANTPM010000007.1, read as the reverse complement.
ACATAATATGACTACTAAAAGAATGCTTAGGACTCTATTAACATAATATGACTTTATTTTATGCACAACTTTTGAACTTAATTTTTTTCAATTTAAGCAGGGATGGCAGTGTAATTTACGGGAATAATGAGGATGGCATGAGAAGGGTGAGGACCTTCAAAGATGGAAAGTTAAAGATTGCCGGGGATGGTCTTCTTGAGCATGACGAGAAAGGGATTCCAATCTCTGGCGATGTTAGGAATTATTGGGCAGGCTTTTCCCTATTGCAGGCCTTATTTGTCAAAGAACACAATGCCGTATGCGATATGCTCAAAGTATGGATTTTCCTTCTTTTTCCTTATTCCAATGCATGGCTTTTTCAAGAATTTGAGCCCCAAAGTTCAACATATATCTACAAGGAATATGGATATAAAGGACTTTTCTTTAGCTTTTGCTTGTTAATGTATCTCATATGCACATCAGATTTATCAGAATTTCAGCTAGAAGTTGAAATCTTCTACTCTTGTAGGCTTGTCAAAGTAGGGTTTAACTTGTTATTAGTAATATAGAAATGACATTAGTAGTGGGTACCATGAAAGATGATAATTATGTGAACATTTTGCTTGTAGGAATATTATCCTGATCTTGATGATGAGAAGCTCTACCGGTATGCTAGGTTGGTAACTTCTGCTGTCATTGCTAAGATTCACACTATCGACTGGACCGTCGAACTCTTGAAGACTGATACTCTCCTTGCAGGGATGAGGATCAGCTGGTAAGACAATGCTTCATTTAAAATTTACATAATAATTGATAAAGTTCATCGTGAAAATTACTTGCTGGATCGCATTGGACAAATTTCAAGGTTGTTTAGTCTGGGAACAACTCCAAGCAAGTCGAGAAAATTAAGCATTTTGAATTGCAGACATTATGTTGACTGTCTACCTTGTGAACTATTTGGTTACAGGTATGGATTTCTTGGAAAGAAAATTAAAGATTTGTTCGGCCATTTCGCTGGACCACTGCTTAGTGGATTGGTCGGGCTTAGAAAGCCTAGAGATCATGGAGTTCCCTATTCATTAACTGAAGAGTTTGTAAGTGTGTACAGAATGCACTCACTTCTACCGGATAAACTCGTCCTAAGGGACATCAAAGGCACTACTTCGGGTTTCGAATGTGCTCCAGTAATACAAGAGTAATACTTCTCATCCCTGCTCACATTCTGAATAAGGAAAAATATGGAACCTCATTCATTCTTCATTCAAATGGCATAGCATCTCCAACTTTTGATAAAAATAGAAGTAGATGCTAAAAATTGCCAAATGATGGTTTTCATCACTTATCAAGCATTAATCATGATTCATGCAACGCTTAAAGTTTTTCAGAACACTAATCAAATACACTACTGGTTTTGTAGGGTGCCTATGGTAGAAATGGTAGGAAAAGAGGGCGAGAAAAGGCTTTCCAGACTTGGAATGGAGCAAATGCTCGTGTCCATGGGTCATCAAGCATGTGGAGCTCTGACATTATGGAATTATCCATCATGGATGAGAAACCTTGTAGCACATGACGTTAATGGAGAAGATAGATCTGATCCAGTTGATATGGCCGTCATGGAAAGTAATTTTCTTAGCTCTCAAACGGTTAAACCATTAAGTTACACTTGCTTTTATCAGTTACCTTTCTTTTTAACCTTTCAGATATAATATTGCGTATTGGTTTTTCAGTTTACAGAGATAGAGAGAGAGGAGTTGCTAGGTATAACGAATTTCGGAGAAACTTAATGATGATTCCTATTAGCAAATGGGAAGAACTAACAGATGATGAAGAGGTTATACAAGCTCTTTATGAAGTGTATGGAAATGATGTTGAGAAGTTAGATTTGCAAATAGGCTTACATGCAGAAAAGAAAATCAAAGGCTTTGCCATAAGTGAGACAGCTTTCTTCATCTTTTTGCTTATTGCATCAAGGTAACTGGCGCTTCATTACATGACATTTGTTATTACAAGTTAGAATAATTTTCACTGCTGCTAGTTCTTACTTCTAATTAAAGGATAATCTACAGGAGGCTAGAAGCTGATCGTTTCTTCACTACCAACTTCAACTCCCAAACATACACACAGAAAGGTCTGGAGTGGGTTAACAAGACTGAGACCCTGAAAGATGTGTTAGATCGCCATTTCCATGGTCTGACAAAGAAATGGATGAGATGTTCAAGTGCATTCTCAGTTTGGGATTCAGAGCCTAATAAAACAAATTATATTCCTCTTTACCTGAGACCAGCCGCCCCTTGAATCTGACAAGTACAGAACTATGATGCAGCTAGCAAGCAGATCAGACTACTATCATGCAAATAATTGATCTCATACATACTTGAAACTTTTCTGTATTTATATGAAATGATCTTCTAAGAAAGGATAATCACATGCAAAAGATGGAACAACGGAATTGCGTTTGTCATTCATAGACAGCAGGGTAGGCAATTCTGTTTGTTTTACCATGTACTTGTCAAGAGTAGTTTAACGTTATCAGTACGCAAGTTATCTTAAAGTGAACTTTCGCTACAATAGCTTAAGTTGTTGTGTGAGGCCAACTCAATTGATTTTATATATTTTCTAACACACCCCCTTAAGTGAAAGCCCTTTAGGCTTGAAACTTGCACAGGCCTACTTTACGTTGTGCTTAATTTAATTAGAATAGGTAGGTGATAAGATTCAAACTCATGACCATTTAATCATTGAAGCTCTAATACCATATTAAATTTTTTATATAATTGGCCTTAAATAAACTGAGTACATACAAGCTCAAATGAGGTTCCATCCTAAAACCAATTGGTATTAGGATGAAACTTTATTTGAGCTACCAATTGGTATTAGGAGGAGTAACTCATTAAGCTTATAAGCATGCTCAAGATCATATATTCTTTTGATGTGAGACAAAGTCTCACTTATATTTCAACACTCCCCTCTCATGTGTGGGCTAATTTACGGCTTAACACGTGCCACAGTTTATCGTGACGAGATGATGACGAGTAATTTAAGAGCAACCCACTCTGATACTATATTAAAGTGACCGTTTCATCACAATAACTTAAACTGTTGTGTTAGGCCAACTCAAATGATTTTCTATATTCTCAAACAAGTTATGCTTTTGTTTCGTGTATCGTGTTTTGTAGATCTATTATGACACTAGATATCCGAGGTCGTAACTAGACCTTGAGGTTAGGAGTTTGGAGTACCGTTTCACTAAACTGGACATATATAGATGGTTTGATCATCTTTTATTCTTTAGACTACCATTTCATTCATGAAGGGAAACAACTTCAAAGCATTACTCTCTCAGATTTATATAATATACATCTAATATTAGAAAATAAGTTTTGAGGCTTTTAAAATCTTTTTTCTTTTCTCTAAAAATCAAATAAGTATATCTCCAATAGTATGCATTTACGAAACATGATTTCGATGAACTTATGAGAAGGAGTGAATTTATTTAGATGGCATGAAATCTTGTTATAGAATGAATTTAGCTAAATCTTAATAACATAATTTTAATATTGATGTAGACCAAATTAATTTGAAGTAGGCCTTAAGAACTTACCTTATAGTTTCTTCGTTTTATAAATAATTCTTTAAGAAGTATGGTTGAACTCTAACTACGTATCCTAGTAAAGTTTGAATCCAACTTTTACTAGGAATTTTAATTGATTTTTCATTAGGATTGTACTTTCACATGTAGAGGAAATCATATCTTAATCGATCTTATCCATAAGGTATACTCAAAATATATAAGAGGGCCTATGACATTCAAGCCTTAAACTAAAGGTCGTATCAGTAGGATTTTGGACTTCAAGACTTGTCTAAGAAATTGGGATTTAATGAGTAATCTAAGCCAATGTCAATCTTCTTCTAGGAATGTATCATTTGTCCTACAATTTCATTCAATAACTTCGCTAAAAAATAGAACTTCTAGTACTTAGGTATGTAGAGATATATTCTTAAATCAAAATAACCTTTCATATACCACTCACGGATCATCTATTAATCACTCAATCATATTACAACTGGTCTATAATAATCAAGTCAAGATAATCTAAAACCATTTCTTAAACACTTATCGAAAAGTCCATAAAAGCTTATTATATGCTAGGTATCCTACGAGCCTGGAACAGTATAAGTCTAGGAAAGCACTTTAGTTACACAATTCCCTATTTGATATTTTGTTTGGAGAATTTAACGAGAGCTTTGAAGTGGGACGAACGTCAACCAAGTTTAGGAGTACAGAGTTTGAGAAGATGAGAGAGACGGTTCACAGCCCTGAGGAGATGTTGTTTTGATATACAAGAACAGTTGCTATACCAAGCATAAAGAGGTGGGATTTTGCTATGGTTTGTCCAAGTGTCAGATTTTTTTTGGCATCCATAACAAAATCCTTCAGATTACCAATGCTATAGGCTTGAAGTCCTAGCCAACTATATCCCTATGCGTGGAGCTTATTGTGTTTTTCTCTACTCTTAAGTTTTTCTATTACTAATCTATTACCTACAACTAATTAAGGAAATTGCATCTGCCATTGATAAGCAATATAATAGTAAGTAGTGGTTAATCCATCGATGAAGCATGTAGTTCTAAAAAATTTTAAAAATATTAACTAAACTAAAATAAATAATAAAATAGACTTGTGATGCATATGAATAATTTCTTTTGGACATTAAATAATGAAATATATTACCAAAAGAAGAGTGTAAGTTTACACAAGTTATACTAAGAGTGGTTGCATACAAGTTGAGATAATTACTTAAGCTCCATATATTTGGTTGAGTTTATATCACTAGAAGCAAGGGTAAAGCATAAAAATTTAAAACCACTCAAGACATATAAGTGTAAGTAGAGAGAAAACTAAGTCTTTGGCCAAGAAGTTGTCTGAGTTGGGGAGATCATCAACTTTCTAGTTTAACTATTAGTGCATAATTCTACAAGGAGAAGCTAACTTAGTACTACAAATTAAATGGATATGGTTGATTACCATTTGCTCTTTAAACTTTGAAATTAACTCTTTAACTTCCTAATCTTTGGTTCTTTCGTTACCTTGAAATAGCCTTAAATTCTTTTCTATCTAAATTAAAAACATAGCTCTATGCTATATCTCCTTTGTTCATTCTTCTTTCTCTATTAAGTCATTTAAGAAATTTTGAGACATATAGGTTTGCCTTAGCTTGTATAGGGATTATATTATGCTCCATATGTAAGTGAAAATGTCATAAGAGAAAATATTGTGTTGCAAATTGATGTTGCTATCTTGTTGAATGTTATAAAAAAAGAAATCAACACGGAGATAGTTTATGTATAAAGGACAAAGAAATAACGAGATAAGGATCTCCACTACAAGAGAAAGAGGCCTTTTGCGTCGTTTTTTAAACGTCGCAAAAGGCAATTAACCGTCGTCGAAAACTATTTACGACGTCTAATAAAATGTCACAAAAAATGTCGTGGAAGGTACGGTAGGCATTAGTGATCTACGACGTCTGTTAGCAAACGTCGTTGAAGGCCCAAGTATTCTTCGACGTTCTTGTAGACGTCAGGAAAGGTGT
>JANTPM010000007.1:11890699-11919765 GCA_025434745.1 Erythroxylum divaricatum | reverse complement strand
GGAGAATGGCAAAAGCAAAAGGATTTTTCATATACATATCTAACCGAAATTGCCAAAAATCATAACTCTTGATCCCGGACTCCGAATTTGACAAATTTGATATCAATAAAAATATCAAAGGAAGCTATACAACTTCCCTGAAGAACAGAAAAATCAATTTGTCCTCTAAGGAAGTCAAAAATCCACTCAAAGTTTCTGTCCTTATCAATTCTTCCTAAACAACTTCTAAATTTCAGTCGATCATAACTCCTAGTACCGATTTTGAAAAATTTCATACTTTACACCACTGGAAAGATAAAAATATCATCTACAACTTTCACGAAGAACTTAAAAGTAAATTCAATCTCTAACTAGGTCAATTTTCCAGTCAAATATTCTACCCTGTTGTGGTCATCTTATACCAACTCCAAACTTTAAAATTTCATATCTCTCAATTCCTACATCTAAAAATTTCATACCTTATAGCTTCGGAAAGATGGACAGACAAGCTACAACTTTCATGTAGACTACTTTCTCCAATTTAGACTAAATCCATACGACTAGTGGCCTCAAAGCTGAGTACTCGCAAATGTACACTTATGGTCATTTTTACAAAATAAAGCTAAATAACACTTAACTTCGAAAAATCATAACTCTCAATTCCGACATCGAAAAATATCATACTTTATGGCGACAGAAAGCTCTCGGCTGAAGCTAAAATTTTGATTAAGATTATTTTCTCAAATTATGCCTAGATCAAAAGTCAACTTTCTTACTTCAAAAAGTCAAACTTTTCTACTTTAACAACTTTTCACACTTTCTCTCTTTATTTCTCAATTTCAGCTTCTATTTTCATCAACTTATTCACTTTACTCTAATAACCCATACAAATCTACTCAAATATCAAATTCATCAAAACTAATAAATTCTTTTCTCATTAATTTTCTTAAAGCACAATTCATCTATAACACAATACATATATAAAAAAACTCATTTAAATTCATTTTAATATTTCTAATTTTCACCAAAAGTTCGGGGTCCAACATTTAATTTTGTGTGTTTGAAACACATATCAAAGAATAGAGAAGATTTGGAGGAAGCTTGGTGGAGGACCCAAGGCCAAAGTCATGGCCTGCACGATTACAAATAAAGACCGACTTCCTGAACTTAATTTTTTACAGGTTGTTTTAGACTTTTAAGCTCGGTTAGACCCTAGTTTTTACCCTAAATGGAAAAAAGACTATAAAATAAAAAGAAAGACCGTAATGAGAACCTCCATTTGCCATCTTAGGAAAAAAAACTAAGGAAGAGAGAGAAGAAGAGGAAAAAGATGGAGCTTCTGCTACTGCTTCATCCTCCAGTCCTCCCAAGTTATCTTTTCTTCTTTATATATTTTATTCATTCATTTGATGTGTTAGATGCAATTGATGATGATGGACCTTGGTTTAAGGATGTTCTAACTTTTTTTAGGGATTTATACTTTATTTACTATTAATTTAGTTGCTTTTGCTGTTAGTGATGTTGGGTGTTGTGATTATTTGTTTTAAATGCATATGTCAGTAATAAATCAAGAGAGTAAAACAAATGCAAAATAATTAGCTTGGATAATGAGAGTTAAAAGATCTAATAGACCACGCAAATAATCAAATCTGTAATTATACGGAGAGAGATCTCATGTGAGGATCTAGTTGTTTATTGGAATGCTTAAGAACTAATCAGGTTGTGGGTTGTTTTCTTAATCGAGAGAACACATATTCAATAACTCAACTTAATTAAGGTTTATGAATTAGGATTTAGTGATTACAACTCGAGATAGACTAATCAACCATTCAAAAATCTAAGATTGGTACCACATTAACATAAAAGTGACTAAGTTAACATTGACGATAGGATAAATATCCTTTCTCATAATTTGTTAATCTTCCTTGTTTTAATTTCAATTGCCAGTTGGTGGTGCTCAAATTTGATTTCTTGGATTAATTTAGAATTCCCATTTCAATCACTCCATATTTGATTGTTGACTTTTCTGTTTAGTTTCTATATTCATTTTAATTACACTTTTAGGCCTTGGAGGAATTAGGATTCAATTAGTTCACTAATTCCTTGTAAGATCGACACACATATATTATACTACGACTTGTATGCTTACGAAATATTGAGAGTTTTATAAGATTAAAACTTGCTCAACATGTTTTTGGCACCATTTCTGTGGAATTAGTTAAGATTAGTTGAATTCTTTTAGTTTAAGGAATTTTCATCTTTCTTGTATCCATGCAATTACATGAACATAAGAATCACTAGGAGTTCAAAAGGATCACTGAGACTCTAACACTTGACATCACCCAATTGGAAGGAGAATTATGAAGATTATGATGCCTAGAAGAAGAAATTAAAGAAACAGTGGTAGAAGAATTCAATCAAAAAGAACAACAATGAACTTTGATGGATTTCATAAGATTGAGATTTAATGCTACAGACCGATGCATCACTCGACCACCAGTACAAGCAACCTTATTCGTGATTAAGCCAGCTTTGCTGAACATGTTGCAAATCAATGTACAATTTTATGAGTTAACTAATAAGGATCTAACACTCATTTAGTGAATTTTCTTGAAATATGTGATACTTTCTTATATCAACGGATGCCCGAAAACACCATTAAGATGAGGCTCTTTCCCTTCATATTATAGGATTGATCTAAGGTAGTATCATTCTTTAAAACCCACAAACGTCACAACTTGGGAGAAGTTGATGCTTGCATTTTTTGATAAGTACTTCCCCTTTACAATGATGACAAGGTTAACAAAGGAAATTGTGAATTTCAAACAAAATGATAGGGAGTCATTATACAAAGCGTTGGAGCACTACAAGGACTTGCGAAAAAGATGTCCTCACTATAATCTAACAAAGGAATTTCTTTTGCAAACATTCTATCATGGAGTCAATCCACCCATAAGAGACATCATAGATACAACTTTTAGAGGATCTTTTATTCTGAAGACAGTTGAGGAAGCATAGGAATTATTGGAAGAGATGGCAAGTAATAGTTATTTTTGGTTGTCAAACATAAGTAGACAAAAGTCAACTTTCCTATATCATAAGGGATTCATTGCTGTCGATTTAATAACAGCAATGCAGGCTGAGATTGACAATTTGACAAGACAGCTTAACAGCCTCCAAGCCTTTCATCATCTCTCATCAAAGCAATTCAGTATAGAAGTGAATTATGTGGGAAAAATAATCATTTTACTACTGATTGTTTTTCAATGCAAAATGGCAAGATGGAGCAACCAAGGAAACAACACTTATTCTAGCAATTATTATCCTGGGTGAAAAAACCACCCAAATTTTTTTGGTTAAAAAATGCAGGAGGTCAATTACCTCAATGGACACCTGAATTCAAACAGGAAAAACCAATTCTATAGATTCTAAGTTGGACAAAATCTTGGACAAGCTCATGACTATGGATGAAGCTCTTAAAAGGCTAGAAGGAAAATTTGAACAAGTAATAAAGAAACACGTCTCTTTTATACGTAACTTAGAAATCCAAATGAGTCAATTAGCATATGCATTGTTGACATGAAGTACGAGAACCCTTCATAGTAATACCGAGATGAATCCAAAAGAAAGGATAATGGTAATCACCTAAGCTGTTGAATAAATGCCTAATGTGGAAGGTCAATGAAAGTTCCCTATAAGTTAAATATAACCTGACTGAAATCAAGAAATATCAACCTCTAATTCCATACCCTATTGGAGAAATAAGGAAATCAAAGGAAGAAAAACTAAATGAAGTTTTAAATATAATAGAGCACTTAAAAGTGCAACTCGTTTGTACAGAATCTATAAAAGAGAAGCTGGAGAATTAATTGTTAAGAAAAAAGAACTCCCTTGAAGTGATAGCACTACCACAAATGGGAGATGATCTAGGAGATTTTTACATCCCATACACTATTGATAATGTCAAAATGGACAAGGCATTTACGGATCTAGGAGCTATTATAAGTATGATCCCTTATACCTTATGTAAGAAATTGGAGTTAGGTGAAATACCACCCACCAGGATGTGGGTTCAAATAGCTAATATATCAATTCACCATCTTAGAGGTGTAGTCAAGGATTTTCTTGTTAGGGTCGACAAGTTCACTTTTCCCACATATTTTGTAATATTAGACACAGAAGATGTGGAGACACTTATTATCCCAAGAAGACCATTTTTAACCACTTTTTGATCTATCATAGATGTTGATGGGGGTGAATTGACTTTAAGAGTGGGGGATGACAAAGTGTCATTTGAAGTATCTAATGGTAAAAACAATTCTCTCAAATCTGTAGATGCTATAAGGAGCAATAAATTTTATGAAGAAGTTGAGCAAGGTTATACTCGTAAGAGCCATTGGAACAACCACAAAACTAAAAAAGCACTCGAAAGAAGAAGAAACTGAAAAGAAAGGTGGTAAGAAGCATACTCCGATAGCTCGAATAAAGTTTATGAAAGTTATAATGACGTTACCATCATATAACTCATTTGAACCACCATGAGCAAACAAAGAATTTAATGTTAGTGACAGTAAACAAAGCACTGTATGGGAGGCAACATATGATTTTCAATTTTTAGTTGTTTTATCCTTCAAATTAGAATAGGTTTCCAATTTTGTTTATGCGTGCTTTCGAAATAAATTGAACAACTTGAAGAGATCAAGCATAAGTATGACTTAGAAATTCTTACTTTCCTCTTTTTCATAATGGATGAGAATGGTTTGGAAAGGGAAACAATGAGGTGATGATGCTATTATAAGGTGTGGAAGACCTCGGGAGTGAAATGAGGAAAAGATGCAAAAATGGGAAAGAGTGTAGGAATTTTTAGGGCCACAATCATCGCCTACGATAGGGACAATTTAGACACAAGATTTTCACGATTTTTTTTTTCAAATTTACCCCTCCTTTCTTCTTCCAAAACTATATATTTACTTTTACCCTCATTTTTCTCACCCTCATCACTCTCTCCGTTCTCTCTCTAGTAATCAAAGTCTCAAATCCTCTCCCTTCTTTCTACAAAAGTTTTTCACTCCAAATTTTTCATAAATCTAATTCCAATTAGACCGCGTATTAAGAAAATGGTCAAGTGAGTTCAGTTGAAGGGCAAAATTCAAGTGTTAGGCCACGATAAAGCAACTAGGTCGTAGAGTACAGAACACCGTTTTCGATTTACCCAGAAGAAGAAGGTAAATGCTTCCAAACCCTTAATCTAAAAAAAAATTTGTGCCTAGATACTTAGATTTTGAGACATTAGAGCGAATTGGATTAAGAGAATGAGTCAACTTATTAGGAGGAAGAATCTAATGGGAACAATTTATTTGCTTTAGCTATGTTATTTATGAAGAATTTACCCTAGAATTCTTCACCTCCCTCCAAATGAGCTTAGCAACCCTAAGGATCTATGATATTGATTGTAGGGTCAACCATATGAGTTGAATTATGAACTTTGTGTGAAATTAAGAGATTCCAGGAATTGACCATAGTAGACCGACATGAGGATTTTCGTGCCAAACATTATTGGAATGAATTGACTGGCAAGATAATTTTGACTCTAAGAACGCCGACAATAATATTATACATAGTCCTGAAAACTTATTATTACACAAGTTTTTGTGTCAAACCGGGTTTGACAAACTTGAAAGTAACAAGTGTTGGTTAAAGAACTTTCTTGTTATAGTGCATGGATCATAATGTCCAAGTTTACACCTCCACCCCTATCTTTAAGACTATTATTGCTACTTCAAAAAAGAGAAGCAATAATCTAGGCATCGAATATTTGGTTACAGTGGAGTATTATGGTGTCAACTATGATGGACTAACTGTGCATCTTCTTGAATTTCTTAACCACTAACACTTGAGGCAGGCGGAGATATTGGAGGTCTAACAGATGGAACTCTAGGATATCTTTGAAAAAATTCATGTTAAGAACAGGGCAAGATAGGCTGGTTCAAGCTTGGTGCCACAACAAAAAGAAGAGGAGCAATCAACCAGTGAAGAGCCAGGAGAAGAGATAGCTAGATGGGAGAAGGTATTGGAAGCAATTTTAAACACTAACAAAGCTATTATAAATAATGCTAACGTGTTGAATGAGGTTGTGAAGGAGCAACGAAAACAACATCTAGACATATGAAGCATTCACAAATATTTTGCTACTCAAAACGTGGAGATTCCACCTCATACACTATCGCCATCACCACCTCAATTGCCATGATTAGTTCTTATAATTTAACCTTTATCTTTTTATTTTATTTTATTTTAATATTTTTGCTATGATTTTGTTTTATCACCACCTTATGTGTTAATTGTCCTTCTAACATTGAGAATAATATATCGTCCACGCATGGGGAAGGGTTCAGTTTTGTGCATTATATGTTTTTATTTTGAGTGTTGATTTTGCATATTACATGTTAGTTTTGTTTAGATTGCAGGATGTGACTCGTTTGAATGTGTCAATGAATAGGACTTAACAGAATCAGTTTAGCTTTGAACATAGTTTTTTAGATTGCTAAGATTTATTAGCTTGTGAAATTAGTATCCTAAGTTGCTTTGGTTAAATATATATGTTAATTAGGATATGATGTTAGTTCATTTACCCTAATAATTTGACACATTCATTTATAATTTTAGGTTAATTAAATAAGTTGCATGGTTTATATCTTGTCATGAGAATAATTAGCTAAGGAAATGAGGTAGGCAAGAAAATATATTAAAAAACAAGAAGTGCGTGTTTATGTTTAATAAATAACTAGTCTACTGGGCCTTTTTGAAACAAATCGGGTTATGAATAGAGCTAGTAGCTAGTTGAGAATGTGATGTAGTTAAGTAACTGGGAGATATTAATCACAAATGTTTGCCTTTACGTCAAAAGACTAATGACATCCAACTAAGACATTTAATAAAAACATGATTTAGTTAAGTAATCGGGGGACATTCATCATAAATGTTTGCCTTTGCATCAAAAGGCTAGGTTTATGTTAGTAAAAATTAATAAAAATAGTGTATTGTTTAATAAATCCTACAGAACTTTGTAAATAGCATGACTTCTCATGAAAAGGTACTTAAGTATAGTTACAATTTTAACTGTCTAACTAATTATCAATGTGTGTGTAAGAGAGTGATAGGAATGAATGAATTTGACATTAAGCCTTGATTAATATGTATATTTAGTCTGAAGTACTTAGATAATATTTCATAAGTTAACAATTTAGAACAATTGAAGGATTGTGTTTATATTTAAATTTTTTCATGAAGTTCATTGCCATTGTACCATTATTGCATACATGTGTGTTGTTGTTTGGCGTGTTTGTTTTTTGTTTGTTTTGTTTTTGCTTAAGCACAAGCAAAAGTTCAAGTATGGGATGTTGATAGTTGTAGGTTAGATGATGTTTTAGTAGGCATTTAGTATATTTTTAGTTGTTAATTAATTGATTAATGTCTGTTTAGGTTTAGAATTATGTTAGTTGGTTAAATATTTTTGTTTTGAGTGATATGTGGGTTGCTATTGAGCTTTAATTTTATGTGTTTGAGGTGCTTTAATGTATTTGTTAGTATTTGATATCAAATATCGAAGAATGGAGAAGATTTGAAGGTTGGCAGAGGACTTTGGGCCACGATCGTGGTCTAAGATAGAAGCTGATTTTAGCAGGCCACGATCGTGGCTTCTGTGATGATAGATGTAGATCGGCTTTCTAAACTTAATTTTTCATGGGTTATTCCTTACTTTTAAGCCTGGGTAAAACCTAATTTTTACCTTAAATGAAAAAAAAAGACTATAAGAAAAAGAAACCCTAATGAGAGCCTCCATTTGCCATCTTCGGCAAAAAGTTAAGGAAGAGGACAAAGGAAGACAGAGAAGAATAGGGAGATGCTTCAACTTCTAGTCCTCCCAAATTATCTTTTCTTCTTTCCATCTTTTTTTTCATTTGATGTATGAATTGATGATGATGAACCTTAGTTTAAAGATGTTCTAACTTCTTTTAGGGAATTATACTTTATTTAATGTTAATTTAGATGTTTTTGTTGTTAGCGATGTTAAGCATTGTGATTATTTATTGTAATTGCATGTTTCGGTAATAAATCGAGAGAGTGAACCAAATGCAAAATGATTAAGTTGGTTAATAAGAATTAAGCTATCTAATAGACTACGCAAATAATCAAATCGGTAATTATATGGAAAGAGATCTCGTGTCAGGTGGTTGCTTATTGGAACGCTTAAGTACTAATTATGTTGTGCATTGTTTTGTTAATCGAGAGGTTACATGTTTGGTAACCCAACTTAATCAGGGTTTATGATTTAGGGCTTAGTGATTACAACTCAAGAGAGGCTAATCCACCCTTTGAAAGTCTAGGGCCGACATCGTATTAACAGAAAAATGACTAAGTTAGCATTGATGATAGGATAAATCTCCTTTTTCATAATTTGTTATTCTTCCTTGTTTGAATTTCAATTGTCAATTAGTGGTACTTAAATTTGATCTCTTGTATTAATTTAGAATCTAATTTCAATCACTCCATATTCGATAGTTTATTTTTCTATTTAGTTTTTATTTTCATTTTAATTATAGTTTTAGCCTTAGAGAACTTAGAATTCGATTAGTTCACTAATTTCTCGTAGAATCGACACCTCATATATTATGCTACGACCCATTCACTTGTACTCAACAAAAGTCAAAATCAATTATCATTTTGGATAAGCATTTGAATGGACAAGCATAGATCCTCGTAAACTTTGAAAGTATGGACTCAGAGATAATGGCATCAGAGGATGCCAATTTTCAAACCAAAACGTTGTATTGTTGCCGTTTCCAATAAAATTCTTGACTTGAGGTTGCGTAAGCTATCTATTCCATATGAATTTTCTAATTATTCAATCTTAGAACCTTTTCCATAACAGGTATTATGACCATTCCATATGAATTTTCTAATTATTCAATCGAGTTTTTTCAAGATGCCCCTTGACAGTGAGATGAGAGACCCAATAGATGTGCAAGTTGGTAAGGATTGAGCTTTCATACGAAAATGATTTATTGCTTTATTGTAAGATCCTCTTCTCGGTACAAGTCGCTAAGGATTGAGACAGTTAACTACAATCTGCTTCCACATGAAAAGTATTTATTGATTTACGATAAGATCCTCTTCTTAGTAGAAGATATTAGCTAGAGACCTGCATTTCAATTTTGTTTTGTTTTCATACAAGTTCAGTTGATGTGTGTAATTGTAAACCCTTCCAGTTTCCTAAATTCAGGGTGATAGCTGATTATCCAATAAGCATGACAGGCCAATTAGAACGTTATTGTGACAAACTATGAACCCTTGGAATTGATTGATCGATTGATTGCATTAATGGGATGATGGTACAGAAACTGCAATTAAAACACAACCTAATTTCTTCTTGTCAAATAAGCTGTTAGTTATTTCCTTGGCAAGATAAGAGTTTGCAAGCTCACAAGGACGACTGTGCATTTGCATCCACTAACTCTATATCTAGTAATTTTATAGTACATTACTTCCATCTCCTACGTGATATGGTTAATTTTAAGCAAGATTATGTTGTATAAAAAATTGATTGTTATCAATACATTCTTTTGTTTCATACTTTGTGATGTGTACTAATGATCTCTAAAATTAAAAGAAGTTAAATAATTAATATCCCAATAATTATAATATGTAATTTTTAAAATTTCAAACTATATATGTCACTTCAAATTAAAGTTCATACTACAAATTAAACCATTCTTCTTTTTTTTTTTAGTTCCCCAAGAGGTGTTCATGGGGTCGAAGTTCGTGACTAATCCCCCTTCGCTGTATTGATACATCCCTTTCGGAGGCTACAGTTTTGCGCCACCTACGCCAACCCACTGGTTCTACAAACCATTCTAATGCATTATACCGAAATCTTTTGGACTTACGTACACTCATGTCATACCAAAACGGGTCGCAGGCAACAACCTCCAAAGTATATCTGGAAGTTCTATAAAACCCCTCCCACAGCACTATTATCTCTCATACATTTCACTGATAAAATTATCATTTCTCGTCGGTATATGAATCATGACTTTATTTTGTTTCTGTAATTGCTCCTCCTCATCTCTTCATCCTCAAATGAGGGATATCGTTGCCAAAATGACTTTTCTTGACAGAATACTTTTCCATGTAAGTACAACTCTCATTTCTCGTTCGTGTTTATCCTGTATCAGTATCACTAGTTATATTTTATCTGTAAGATCCATTAATACTATTATTGCCTTATGAGTTCTAATGTATTATGTATCGCCCCTTACTTACTATCTTAATCTGTACAGATTATGCATTCTGCGGACAAGAAGAGGTTATGGCCGAAACTACCGGTTTTTCTGGGACTTGCATACTTGGCAATTAGAAGGCACCTGCATCAACGTTATAATCTTTTGAACGTTGGAGACATTAAAGGTCAAACATATGATACCAGCAAATTCTCTTACCGGACAGCCGATGGAAGATACAACGACCCTGCAGATGACATTGTTGGGAGCTCTGAAACATTTTTTGGCCGCAATATGCCCCAATCCACTTCAAACTATGCAGTAAGAGACATTTTTCCTTGAAATTTTCAAACATGAAGAAAAACAGCTTACGCTTCGAGGTTTTATTTATACAATTTCTAATTAAATGTGGCATGTTACGATACATATGGGGTTAAAAGTCGTTCATTTGGGTGGGTTTTGTTTTCTACCATTCTAACTTAAGGTTTGTCCCAACTCACAGCTGAAGACGATGTAACTTGAGTTATAAAATTATATTAAAAAAATTGATAAAGTTCCGTATATAAATGTTATGAGGAGACATTAGGATGACAATCATATCAATATTATAAATTTCTAGATATGCTAGCCTCGACTTTATTGATCAAAAAATGGCATAAAGTTATTGTATAACATAGAGAATTATTGTATCAAATTGTAATAAGCTGTGCCAATTTTACTGGCTGATACGTTGAAATATCAAATCAAATTTATAAATTAAAAATTAAAAGATTATATTGAAAAGATATATTTATGTTTCAATTTTTAAAATATAAAATATTTTAAGAATAATTTTTATATTTAAAAATATAGAATATTTATTGAGCTAAATTTTAAAAATATATTTTTTTCAATTTTTATTCATAATAGCAGAATAAATTTTAATTATATAAAATTGAAATTTTATTTTATAGTTTTAAAAAATATTTGATAATAACCGATATTCTTTCATTCTTTTTGAATTCTTTCATTCTTTCTTTATGTTGTTATTTACACAATATTTCAATATTTTCATCATATGTTTATTTAAATAATTATAACTTTATAGTTATTTTATAATTTAGTCTCATGTTTATAAATATTTTGATCATATGTTTATAAATAATTTAAAACATATCTGTTAGAAAACATAAAATAAATAAATCACAAATACAATGACATCAATAATCGAATAACATAATAAATTACAAACAAAATGTCTATTTTCAGTGGCAATATTATCTTTTAATTTTTTTGATGTAATGAATGTTTTTTTAATGTCAAAATGTTTTTGATTTATGAAATTGAATAAAATTTGATGTTTGATATTACTTAATTATATTGCCATTTAATATATTAAAAAAATGAAGTAGTGCAATATGTCTTTATTTCATTTAGTATTATCAAATAAAAAATTATAGTTTAATTTAAATTTTATTTTTATTATTTATTAACAGAAAAATATAACAACAATAATGTTGTGAGTAAAATGTACACGAAAAAATAAAGTTTGGTAAATTTTATAAAGTAATTTTGATAATAAAAAGAAAAGGAAAAATAAAATAGATTAAGAATATTCCTTTTTGGTGTGAAAAATAGAGTTGTAGGTTAGAGTAAAAAGTAGTGCAGCATCTCCAAAATGGAGTATTGGATTTTTTAATCCATTCTTTAATTTTCAAAATATTTTAAATGATCTGAATTTCAATTTTAAATAATATTTATTTATTAAAAATATATTCATTTCTTGAATATTTAGTTATTAAAATATATAACTATGATGTTCACCTGGCAAAATATTTTTAGAATAACTTTTATATTTAAAATATGTATTTTTTAATGTTTTAGTATGATATTGATAACTTAATCTTGAGAATTTTTGTACTATGATCTAGTTAATAATTCTTAAGGATGTTCACAAATATGATTGGTCCCAAGTCAAGCTCAAAAATATCCCTAATTAAGAAAAGGCCTCTTAATTAATTAATGCTTGTCTACTTGACAAATTTTTTAGTGCTTCTCTTCTCTTTTTCAATCGTCAAATTGTTTAATGGAAGTTGCTAGATCCCCATCCAACACTGGTGGCCGGCAAACTTTTGACGAGGACAACTTTCAAAGACTATGGAAAGCAATTCAATATGATAGCGAGCACTTGGATACAATTCATGATTCATGATTGGATTGATCATATGGAGGATACCCAACAGGTAACAAGTCAAACTGGTTCAAGTTTTCTTTGCAAAACAATGAAAAGATCAGCGATGTATATTTTTGAGTGGACGCCCAACAAGCGCGTAGTTAAGCTCGCTCTAGTAATGTCTATCGTATCACATTCTTTTCTAGCAGGTAGAAATCGAAGTAAGTGATGAAGAAACTGCAACTGGGTGTCCGTTGAATAAGTCTTTCAAGTTCTACAGGACCAAAGAAATTTCCACAGGTTCTTATCCTATTGAGACAGGAACTCTGAATACGAGAACAGCCTGGTGGTAAGTATGCACATGTTTCGACTAAATATACACATGTTTCGACTAAATATTACATGTATTTGAGCCTCTAAAGATTAAAACAGGGACGGAAGTACGATTTATGGAAACAATGAACATGGATTGAGAAGGGTGAGAACATGCAGAGACGGCAAGTTAAAAATTTCAGGAAACGGTCTCCTTGAGCATGATGAACACTGGATACCTGTCGCAGGCGACGTAAAAAATTCGTGGGCAGGCTTGACCTTATTGCAGTCTTTGTTTGTCCAAGAACACAACGCTGTGTGCGACATGCTTAAGGTAAGTAATCCTTCACAAAATTGGTATGGCAAGTCAGGAAGGTAGTCAATCCTTTATAGTTTATCCACTTTACGTACTCAAATCTCCAGCGCACGCTTCCAGAAAATTAAATTCAAGCTGCACATAAGATATTTTACTGTTTTAAACGTGAAATGTAGCTGAATTTACTTTGGAAAAAAAAAAGTAGCTGACTTGCCAAATTTATTCATTTCCTAGAACTAGAAAAAGAGGGATTGATATATTTAATAAGATCAGGATGGCTTGTATTTGCTACTGTTTTCAGGAAAATTACCCCGACTTTGACGATGATAAGCTGTACCGTCATGCAAGGCTGGTAACTTCGGCTGTAATGGCTAAAATTCACACCATTGATTGGACTGTTGAACTATTAAAGACCAATACTCTCCTTGCAGGAATGAGAGCCAACTGGTGAGACACTATTTCATCACATAGTAAAAAGCAAGGGAAATGAATGAACTTAGATTGTTGTTTCAACAGATTGCCCTTGAATAACTTGATTACATTTGCCTTAAATCTCGAAACTAGAGAATATAATACAAGTACGGATGCACTGTGCTACAGGTACGGACTTCTAGGGAAGAAGTTCAAGGATTTATTTGGACACATTGGTGGATCAGTCCTAAGTGGCTTCGTGGGTAATAAACAACCAGAAAATCATGGAGTTCCCTATTCACTGACTGAAGAGTTCACAAGTGTCTACAGGATGCACTCGCTTCTACCTGAAACACTCATCCTAAGGGATATCGAATCCGCAACTAGTACAGAATACCAAACCCCACCAATTCTAGAAGAGTAATATGCCTCTACCTGTTCCCCCTTCAAGTGCTTAATTGTGCTCAAGACAAAATATGTTGAACTAACGTGCAATATATGTATATCTTTATGTACCTATAACATCCATACTCCGAATGACGGCGTCAGAAATTGAATTTTGATAGACAGAATCTTCGTTTGTAGCTTTTGACTGGAATTCGTTGACGCTAAGCATGTTTACAACATTCTTGACTCTCTCTATTGTGAACTTTCCAGGGTGCCTATGCCAGAAATGATAGGGAAAAAAGGGCAGAGAAGGCTGTTAAAAATTGGAAAGGAACAAATGATGGTATCTCTGGGACATCAGGCATGTGGAGCTCTTACATTATGGAACTATCCATCATGGATGAGAAACCTTGTTCCTCAAGATAGCAATGGAGAAGATAGACCAGATCCTGTTGATTTGGCAGCTCTAGAAAGTAATCGATCACTTACAAAATTTTCATTTCTGTTTCTTCAACAAATTACTCTTTATCACCATCTTTTAAATGCATAACATTAACTGTTTCTTGCATGCCTTGTACCAGTTTATAGGGATAGGGAAAGGGGAGTCCCTCGGTACAATGAGTTCCGCAGGAGCATGTTAATGATTCCTATTAATAAGTGGGAAGACCTGACAGATGATGAAGAGGCCATCGAAGCCCTTGGTAAAGTTTATGGACTTGATGTCGAAAAATTAGACTTGCTTGTAGGCCTACATGCAGAAAAGAAGATCACAGGCTTTGCCATTAGCGAGACTGCCTTTTTTATCTTCTTAATTATGGCATCAAGGTAACTATTAGTTTAATTCGTTGGATCCACTAACCAAACCAAAAAAACCCTATCTATTTATTAGGGGCAAAAAAATCACTTTGACGTTGTTATTAAATCAGTTTGTGCCTGTACCTATCTGCTGAAATTAAGATGATATTGTTGATAAACAGGAGGCTAGAAGCTGATCGCTTCTTCACTACCAATTTCAACAATGAAACATACACTAAGAAAGGCCTAGAGTGGGTTAACAAGACTGAGAGCTTGAAGGAAGTGATTAATCGCCATTTTCCTGGTATGGCCAAGAAATGGATGAGGTCTTCGAGTGCTTTCTCAGTTTGGGATTCAGAGCCCACACCAAGAAGTTGTATTCCCCTTTATTTGAGACCAGGAGACGAGTAAATTGGTCTGCTATTGTTGTTGCATCTCCTGAGTACTGCCTCCCAATCAATTTGCATGCGACACCAAATTAACAATGAAACTTATCATAAGATTCTCCTTCACATCAGACTTGTTGCAATATAGCTAGAGATCGACAAAGTAAAATTACTCTATAAATGAGGGAAAGATGGCGCTTGTAAGGTTACTAAGCTATTAACTTATTTGCTGTTTTGAGCAAATAATTATGGTGATGCCGTTATGGAGCTCTCCTTGGTTTAGATGTATTAGTTTTGTTGGTGTAGTAAACTTATTCTTTAATGCAAATTACTTAACTTTCAAAAACAAAATGACTATTATGTCTAATTTTAATCGATCATAAATAAGTTAAAGCATTTATATGAATACATGAGTGACCATATTTTCAACTTATGTAAGAACTTTGCAAATAAATTCTTAAGTTACTTTATATGAATACCCTCATTAAGTTACTACTCATCAATCAATCAAGTTCACCATATAGAAAATTCATTTTCACTTCTTTGTTTTCAGTTATGTCTCCAATGATGTATTGCCAAATAATCCTAAAAGATACCTTTTATTCTCATAAAACTTTAGCAACATAGGTCTAACACTGACCCATGTTGGTCTCATATTCTTAACAAATCCAAAAAAACCCTCATTTTATGTAAAAATTATGGCTAATATTGGTCTCTAACATGGATCTGCATTAGACCTTTTGTTTTTTCTTTCTAAAAACTAGTTAAGCATCAATACAAACATGTGTTCATCACGTATAGACTCCATATTGCTCTAACTTGCATTAAACCTATCTACTTTGGCTTTTGTTTGAATGCATTCCTTCTTAGTTATAAAGCTATAATAAGGCCTAAAAAAATGTAGACCATATTAAGTACTAAATACTATATGAATAATCAAACTAGAAGCAAAATGCTCTCAAAATCATACTAAGAACATATTACATTAAACACTTATCAAATCCTCCACATTTAAGCATTTGCTTGCCCAGCAAATCAATTTCATTAATTTGTTAGGCATTTAGCTACTCATATCAAGTTGTAAATCAATTCAATTTAACTCTATAACTCTTCAAACTTTAACTTAATTCGTTAAATTCAAACTAATTTATAAAGTGAAGATATATGAGAAAGGTATTTATTCAAACATTTTTATAACCCATATTTATTAAAAAGTAAAACAATGACTTTAAATTAATATGGGAGCATTTTTTATAGGCTTATTTGGAGAGTCACATTACCTTTTTATGTGAGAGTAAATACCTTGTCAAGAATACTCTCAGTAACTCAATTACATTATCGTTTTAGATGGTTACTAGCATCACTTTTTAATTTCAACCCTTTTATGTGGTTTAAAATGAACATAATGAATTTATTTTATACTTACTTGTTTACACTTTTTTAATGATAGGATACTGAAACTACTTAAAAATAATTTACTTCCAACTTAATTATATGTCCAATTTATACAAAAAGTATCATAATGCAAATCAAGTGCATATTTTTAGAATTATTGAAGCAAATTGAAGATAACTTAATCATCCATACTTGTGACCATTTACCTAAATAAATAATCACAAAAAATATTCAAACTTATAATGAATTGTATTAATCAATGTTCTTTTAAAGTTAAAACATTTTCCCAAAATTGATCCTTCCTAAACTAAATATAACAAAACTTATTAGTATAACAAATTGATTTCCTTCTTCATACTAAAGATGTACATTATCTTTAATGTACACAATATATAAGAACAATGAAAAACTAGAAAAGAAGGAAAAAAAGAAAAATAGGATAATTAGTATTTCCATGACAATAAAAGGCTTTATAGCTATAATATGAGAAGTATGAATTAGTGGTGGATATCAAGATTCAAATAGTGAAATAACATTAAAACACAATTAAATCCTTGACTTTAAACTACTTTAAACTTAAAACACATGCAATAAACATTGAATCTAATATACTAAAAATTAATTGTAAAGATTCCTAAAGCTACTAAGCTTAAATAAAAACAAATAATTCATCAGGTTGCCTACCAAAAAGGCTTCTTTAAGAGTCTTTTAACTAAACTCTTTACTCAAGCACACTAACTTGGCAACTCTTTGTTTGAAAACTTGATTATATTCTCCATAGATATTTCAATCTTCGTAAAGTTCTTCTCCTTATCATATGAACATTAGCTTCCAAATATGCTATATGTTCCATCAGAGAAAGGTTATCCACCTCCTCCTCCTTGCATGAGACAAGTCTCCAACATATTATGTCTGATTATTTCTCACACAACATGAAAAGCTTTAGTATTAATCACATTTATATAGAAACAAGTATGTCATCTTTATCAAGGAGATATCTCATGACTTCATATATCTTAAACACTACTTTCTCATTCCCTATCCTTGGTATTAATGTCCCATTATGCACATTTATCGTAGCATTAGCAATAGATGAAAAAAGCTATCCTAAGATTAAGGGAACCTCTATATTATCCTTGATATTCATAATCCTAAAGTCAATAAGTAAGATAAAATTTTTGCTCTTAACAAACCTCTTATTTAATTCCTGTGATACTTAATTGACCTATTTGTTAATTGAATGGTCATCCTAATTAACTAAGGTTCACCTAATCTTAATCATTTAAATATGTTAGAAGACATCAAATTAATACTAGCTTCTAAGTATGCTAGTACTCTTTCAATTGAAAAACTACCAATATTACCAAGAATAGTAAAAACCCTTAAGTCTTTGATTTTTTGGGGTAACTTGTTTAGTAAGACAGTGGAGCACTCTCACTTAAACTAAAATTTAACAACTTCTAGAACATCTTCTTACTAGAAAGGAGAACATTTAAGTACTTGGCATGTTTTGGCATCTAACAAAGAATCATTTTATTAGTATCAAAGATGTAAACTATGATTATAGCACTAAGAATACAAAAGTACAAAAGGAAAAAATATATAAGATAAATATCAGATACTCAAGGCTATAGTGGTATTGGCTCAAACAAACCAATGATCCTTCAAATAACTTGTGTCATTTCCATTGTTCTAATAAGGTCGTATACATTAAATGTACTCCTTTCTATTTTACTCAGTCTTATAAGTACATATCATTGAATTTACCATCCTTATATAAGCTAAGAAGTTGTTTATAATCACAGCCACTAAGTTTTCAATAAAGATTCTAGATATCTAGATTATTTTAGAGATACCAAGTTCACCTTCACCTTGTATGTTCCCTTTAGGATAATAATTAATACTAGAGTCTATGTTTTAGAGTTATATATCTTATAATATCTTAACGCAATTTATAGCACACTTAGGATTGCTTTGTTTTCAAGAGAGGCCAAGTATTTATAAGATACAATTTTATGGTAATTATTATGTTAATTAGAAAACTCACATGATCTTTTTCCTTATGGACGAAATCATTAATTTTTGACATGTTGTAGAAAAAAGGACCCTTTGGTTGAATGAAACCCACCACCACATATAAGGTAACTGTATTGGTTCCTAAGTTATAAGATCAATAGAATTAAAATAATAGATAATGCATCATATTAAATAGTAGAGTATTACTTATTGTTTTGTACATTAAGTAAAAATGAGTTTAATAAAGTCTCAATATGTGGAATTGCTTATGATAATTGACATACACATGAGGTTAAACATGGTCATAGGTGCCAATGCCTAGGCTTTGTCCAATTTTCTTTTTAATACTTAATCCTAACTTGAAGCTCAATCAAGCTCATGTTAGGCCTAAGTCTAAGCCTAATTAGGTTTCAAGTTAGACTGAAAAGCTCAATCATAATCAAGTTTCAATATGAAAATCTTAGGTTTGGGTTCAATCAGGCCAGGATGGGCCTTTAACCTCAAAGTGCAATTAAAATGAGCTTTATCTATTTTTAGGATGGGCCCAGATCAATTCCTATTCCCACCTTTTCATACAAGGGTACAAATACGATCAAGGAGAATAGAATAAGCATTACTAATTAATCAATATGAATTGTTTTGCATAAAATATAATGAAAGCATTTCTTATATATATATATATATATATATATATAGTTTGTTGATATCATAGATGCCTTGAAAGGACTTGGTAAGACTTTTCTAAATGTCAACATGGTAAGGAATGTCTCTTTATGTTATTTTTTATAGCATGGGAAACAAAGTTAGTGATTGTTGATGATCAAATTTTGCTCAAATTTTAGTTTGTTTTGTCCAAATTCTTTAGATTTTAATTTTTCTCAAGATCTTTATGGTCATACAATATTAGTCCAACAATATATTTAATTTCACTTGAATATCTTCATTTTTATTTTTTTCTTGTTTCATTTTTTTGAATATAATTCAATTCTTAATTATGGTTAAAGGGCATTCATTATTTTTTTTATTACGTATGATTACACCAATTTATCTTTAAATATGCTTGATAAAAGCTTTTAGCTTTAATTATATGTAATCACATTCAATTTATTTTAATTTATATTTAGTCACAATTTTTTTCATATTTGTTTTAAATTTTATCCATTTCAATTTTATTACAATTTATCATATCTAATTTATGTCAAAATTTCTTTTTGTTATGGTTAATTATATTTGTCCATTTCTAATTTCTTTTGACTAGTTGTTGTTAAATTCTAATTAGAGCCAAATATTTCTAATTTTATTAAATAGTTTTAATTATAACTAATTAAATTTAATTGCTAACTTTTATATTATTGTTTGTTCTAATTTTAGATTAAATAGTTTTAATTTATTAAAGAAGAGGGAAAAAGAAAAAGAAAATAAATAAAACAATAAAGTAGGGAAAATCAAAATGACAAAAAAATGAATTAACAACAAAAGGAGATCGAATGATATATAAAGGAAGAATGCACGTAACACATATCAGAGAGAGTCAAGAAAAATAGCTAGAAAAACTAAAGGAAAGAAGGTAGAGATTGGAAAAAAAAAGTTGTGTTACAAAAATTTAAAAACAAAAGAGAGAGAGGAACAAAAAATTGTAGAAAAAAAAATGGAGAGAAATAAAGATCAAGAAAAAATAGGACTAAGTAGGTGACCATCATTCAGTGATTATTAGTAGCCATCTTTACTAAATAAGGAAAATTATTTTATAAAAGTAATTTTTGAAATAAATTAATAAAATAATTTTATTTGGGACCCATGTGTTTCCTAGATGCTGACAGCGTCCAATCTCTAGTCGTGGCAAGAACTAACTTTTGCACACATATTTTAACAGAGGACTGCCTCCCTAATCAAAGGATAATTGAACTTGAATACCAATTCATAATCAACTTCTTCAGGGTATGTAGGTGGAGAATAGATTGGTGGAGTTGATCTTTTTTAAAAACCAAAATTAGAAAAGCAAAGGAGTACCTAGAGACAAAGCAAGGAGAGGAAAAAGAAAAGTGTGGACTCAAAAACTAACATAAACACTCACATTTGCTTGTTCCTTCTTCAATCATTGTAGCCTCCTCCTCTCGTGTGTCTCCTTGTTGTCACCTCCTCCTCTAGTGCTCCCCTTCTTATACTTTACCCTTACTAGTTGCCTAGAAGTTCTCCCCTCTATTAGATCATTCTCCTTCCCTCTCTGCTATACCAATTGCCAATTGGATGAAACACTTTGTGTGAGCTTAGACATGTTTTATAATAATTCTAAATTATTCCCAAAACAAAATTATTTAAATTCTCATATTTATTTTAGTAGCATGTATGAGATTCTATTCATATTAAAGCATGCGATAAGGAAATTCAATTCTTATTAGTCTGTGATAGGACAAACTATAATAGTCAGATTTGTATTATACCTAAGATATAAGATGGAGGGGCTATCCTTTTATTATCAAAACTTGTATGGTGATCGGTCTTAAGCACGCATTGATATCATTAAACAATTTTGGTGTGATTGTTTATACCAACTGAGATTGGACAAATATTAGGAATGAAGTATTTTAGTATTAGCTTCAGCTTCATCTATTGTTGATATAACTAGTATGAATCCCAAATTTGAACAACTTATTAAGTGAAAAAAGGATAGGACTTTTTATAGTAGGATGTAGTTTAACAACTATTTAGAGGCAGATGTTGTGACCTTAATTAAAAAGTTGTAATTTAATGTATTTTCATAATGACATATAGAGTTGCTTATCTGATCACACAAGTCATTTTAGTTATGATTGCAGATCAAATCCTAAGGCACAAGAAAGAAGTCATTTTGCATCAACAGAAGACAAGAAATTTAGCATTGTTATGCGTCTCTCGCTACAAGTAAATGAGCAAAGCAATATTGATGTTTGATATCTAGACACTGGTGCCAGTAACCACATGTGTGGTTATAAAGAGTTGTTCACAAACAAGGATGAGACAGTTCGTGGTAAAGTTACATCTGATGATTCAACAAAGATTCCAGTCAGAGGTAAAGGTAAAATCACAATTACTTTGAAAATGGAGAAAATAAAAATATTCCTAATGTTGATTATGTGTCTACTTTGAAAAGCAACAACATCAGCCTCGATCAACCATTAGAAAAGAATCATGTCATATTATTGAAAAATAGATATCTCACTATCTGGAATAAGAAGGGAGAATTGTTAGTAAGAGTAAAGATGACAAAGAATCATCTTTTCACACTTAACATACAAAATGAGTAAATAAATTGCATAAATTCAGTCATCGAAGATGAATCCTAGTTGTGGCATTTAAGGTCTGGTCATCTAAGTTTTACTGAACTAAAATTATTATCAAAGTTAAAGATGGTGAATGGATTAACAGAAGTAGATTAACCAAAACAGTTATGTAAAACTTGCATCAAAGGAAACAACATAGACAACAGTTTGAAACTGGAAAATTATGGAGAGCCAAAAGTCCGCTAAAGATTGTCCACACAGATATTACTAGTCTATTTGACGTGTCATCAGCTAGAGGAAACATGTACTATTTAATTGTCATTAATCATTTTAGTAGAAAATGTTGGGTGTATATTTTGAAAGAAAAATTGGAGACTACTGATAAGTTTAAAGAGTTCAGAGCGATGGTTGAAAAATAAAGTGGACAATATCTGAAGATACTCAAATTCGAGAAAGGAAGTGAGTACACCTCAAAATTGTTTGAGAATTTTGTAAGGAGCATGGAGTCATTCATCAGCTGATAACAAGATATACACCACAACAAAATGGTGTAGCTGAAGGAAAAAATTGTATAGTTTTTGATATGGTAACGAACATGTTGAAGGGAAAACATTTACTAAAGAGTTTGCAGGCTGAAGCCATTGTATATGCAGTTTATTTACTAAATCATTGTCCAATAAAAAGTGTCAGATTTATGACACCCAATGAAGTGCGGAGCAGAAGCAAACCAAGTGTTGGTCATCTTAGGATTTTTGGGTGTATAGTATATGCCCATATTCTTGAACAAAAAATGAAAGTTGGATGATAAAGGATAGAAATACACTTTTATTGGCTACGACAATATGAGTAAAACATATAAATTGTACAACCCCTTAATCAAGAAAGTGATCATCTCAATAGATGTTGAGTTCGATGAAGCAGACTACTGCAGATGGAGCAAAGAAGAAAAGAACATTCAAGGAATGTTTTTGGATGATAAAGATGATGATGACCTGGATTTACAAGAACAACAAGATGATTAATATCCTCCACAAAGTCCACCAACAACACTTGCATTGACATCATCAATGCCAAATAGTAGTAGCAGCAACAACTCAAGGGGGGGCACCAATTAAAACAAGAAATCTTAGTGATCTTTATGATGCTACTAAATGAACATAATCATTTGACTATTCATTGTTTAGTCTAATGGTTGCATATGATCCAATGACAAACAAAGAAGTCACCGGAGGTAAAAAGTGGGAAAAAACAACAAATGAAGAAATTAGTGTCATCCAAAGAAATGATACATGGGAATTGACCAGTCTTCCAAAAGGACATAAACTAATTGGATTCAAGTATGTATATAAAACAAAAACCAATCAAGAAGGAAAGGTGGAAAAATATAAAGCGAGATTAGTTGCAAAAGGCTATAAACAGAAATATGAAATTAATTATGAAGAAGTATTTGCTCCAGATGCAAGAATTGATACAATCAGACTTCTCATAACACTTGTAGCATAAAACAAAAGGAAGATTTACCAGATAGATATAAAGTCAACTTTTTTGAATGGCCACTTAGAAGAAGAAGTTTATATTGAACAACTACCTGGATATGTCAAAAAAGATCAGGAAGACAAAGTCTACAAACCGAAGAAAGCTCTTTACAGATTGAAGCAAGCTCCGATGGCTTGGAATATAAGAATAGATTAGTATTTTCAAAAGAATAGATTAGTATTTTCAAAAGAACAGATTTGTGAAAAGCTCATATGAGCATATGTTGCACACAAAGAAAAATAAACAAGGAGATATCATGATCAAGTGCTTATATGTGGATAACATTATTTTCACAAGAAATAATCTAGGTATGTTTAATGATTTCAAGAAAGTTATGACTAAATACTTTGAGATGAATGATATTGGTGAAATGTCCTACTTCCTTAGAGTCAAAGTGAAACAAACAGGATAAGGAATGTTCATTTCTCAAGTGAAGTATGCAGATGAAGTCTTAAAGAAGATAAACATGAAAGATTGCAAGCTAATAGCCACGCCTATTGAAGCAAACATAAAGTTAAGAATTGATTCAAACAAAAAATCTATAGATCCAACATTATTCAAGAGTTTGGTTGGGAGTTTCAGGCACTTGACCTATACACGACCAGATATTATGTATGCAGATGGACTAGTCAGCAGATATATGAAGAAGCTTAAACAAGAGCAATTTTATGCAGCAAAAAGAATTTTGAAATATATTAAAGGTCCAATTGACCAAGGATTATTCTATACACATTCTTAAAATTCGAAATTAATTGTTATTCAGATAGTGATTTTGGTAGAGATGTGGATGATGGAAAAAGTACTTCTGGTTACGCCTTTCATGTTAGGTCAATAGTATTTTCATGGTCATAGAAGAAGCAATAAATGATTTCCCTTTCAACATGTGAGGCTGAGTATTTAGCTACAATAACAAGTTCATGTCAAGCAATGTGGTTAAGATATATTTTAAGTGAGTTGGATCACACATAAGAAGGTTCGACAAGAATAGATGTTGACAACAAATCTGCCATATCACTTGGAAAGAATCTAGTGGCACACAGTCAAAGCAAACACATAAAATGTCATTTTATTCGGGAGTATATAAAAAAAATTGTGGAATTGGTTTTCTGCAAATTAGAAGATCAACTGTAGATATTTTTACAAAACCACTTAACAATAAAGTGTTTCACAGATTGAGAGAAAATTTTGGTATGCAAAGTTGAGTTTGAAGGGGAGTGCTAGAAAGAAAACTCTCTTTTTTTACATTTGGAGATTAACGCGTGAGGCTCCAAATATCTTCTTAATAATTTAAAATTGTAGGTGTCAAAGTTTGAGTGCTGTTTTGTTTATGTTAATACATATGTATCAGGAGGTGTCAAAGTTTTAGTGTTAATTTGTTATATTTAGGACACACATGGGGGACACTTGTTATTTCCTCTATTTGTCTTCTATGTTTGTTAATGTTTGTTTAGGATGCCTATATAAAGGCTAGCTCTCATCTATTGTAATATATGAATCAAGTGAAAAAAAAAGGTGAAATAGCACATTGTGTGAAAAAAAGGCTAGCTTTCATTTGTTTAGTTCCTAAAAAACCTAACCCCCGCTAAATGAGTGACTTTAGTCCCATTTCTTTTTGTAATAACATCTACAAGGAAATATCCAAGCTTCTCGCGAAAAGATTGAAGTTGGTGCTTTCGACTTTAATTAATCCAGCACATGGTGCTTTTATTCCGAAACGTAATATTGGTGACAACATTATGCTATTATAGGAGCTACTGAGCAAATATCCCTTGGGTAAGAAACTTAACAGTTGCATAATTAAGAATGATTTTTTTAAAGCCTTCGATACCGTTAGTTGGCAGTTTATTCAACTATGCCTCGAAGCTCTCTATCTCATGATATATTTGTGCAATTGATCATAGCATGTGTAAGCACTTCCTCTTTTAGTATGCTTATTAGCGGTACTCCTACTTCTCCAATTAGGCCAGCAAAAGGAATTTGATAAGGTGATCCTCTATCACCTTATCGATTCACACTTGTTATGGAGGGGCTATCCCTATTATTAAGCAGACTCACCTAATGCAATAGAGATTTCCAATTTCATTATCAATGCACAGAGCTTAGGATTACACACCTACTATTTGTCGATGACCTAGTTTTCTTCTTCTCTTATTTGGGGCTGAGTCTTGCTCTCTCAATATCATGCTGCAAGTCATTGGATTGTTTGCAAGTTTGTCCAGATTAAAATATAACCCCGAGAAAAGTTAGTTTTCGCCTTTAAAATGATACAAGCGGACATCAATCAAATCATTGGGCTCCATAATAGTTCAATGTATTTTAAATATTTGAGCATTCCTATCATGGCATCTAAGCCTAATTTCAGGGAATGACTTTCGATTATTGAAAGAATGAAGTGCCAGATCATGTCTTGGCAAAACCGATTCCTGTCCTATGCAGCTCGACTTTCATTAATCATTTCATTCCTTAATAATCTACATAATTAAGGAATAGACATAGATTCACTGATGCAACCAAAGAGAAATACCAACTAGCAGATAAAACTATCAACCTCATTCATGCTACCATTTTTTCCAAAGGTGCATTGTTGGACCCCGATTTTTAAGTGGACTTTAGAAATAATAAATGAAATTAAATGAGTATTTTTAGTATATGTATTGCGTTATAGATGAAATGATATGTTGAGAAAATGGATAAGAAAAGGATTATTTTAGTTTTGATGACTTTGAAAATTGTGTAGATTTGTATGGGTTGTGAAAGGAGTTGATTGGAATGGAAGTTCAAAAGCAAAAAATAAAGAGAAAAAGTGTGAGAATTTGAAGAATTAAAGAAAGTTGACTTTTTGGTTATAGAGAGTTGACTTTTTGATGTCCCCATCTCCAGGTATTTGAGCAGGAGATCAGATGAAAGAAAGTCAAGACTTGTGTTCGAATTCGTTTGTGTTTGTGTTTTATGTATTTGGGATTTTGGTATTATATATGGCTTGGAATGCCATTAATGTTTTGTAAGCATTTAATTCATGATAGTAATGAGATATGGAAGTGTACATGGATATGGTTTACAGAGTTATGTATGAAATTGAGTTATAAATTTGTGTATGATTATGGATATGATTTGTGACTGTATATGAATATGATTGGGTTGTGTTTGGATTGAATTGGGAATTTGTATACGGAATTGAGATGAATGGGAATTACATATGATGTATGAATGTGATTGTATATGAGTGAAATATGAATGTGTTTGGATTCCGGACGGGAGGTCCGATGATTCTGAGTTTTGTTTGGGAATTATAGAAGTTTTTTTAAACTATTTGCAGGTTTTGGGTTTTTAAAAATACAGTCATTATGTTGCCCGATTTTTTTGTATGGTAGTATATGGATAAGTGCCTTTAGCAAAAGAAAAAGCAAGAATAATAAGATGTTTTGAAAGATGAATTATCGGATTTGTATATTTGTATAGGGCGAATATTATGATGTGTGCTTTTGATTGAGGTTAGGGAATTGATAAATTTCAAATTGAAAAAGTGTATTACTTTGTAAGAGATTGAATGAAAATGAAAGAAAGAAAAAAAAATATCGGATTTCAGATTGGTTTAGTTTTAAGGTTTCCAACGCGACGCTGTTCTAAAAGTGGATGTTATCGGATTTCGGCATTTGTATGTCATTTTGATTGCATCTTTTGTTTGGTTTGTATTCCGAGCTAATTCAATTTGACTTCGTATTCGATTCCATTTTCACTTTCGTTTCTGATTGTTTCGCTTTCCGGTCCGACTTGTGTTTTGCTTTGCTTTTGGCCCACTTTCGGGTCCGCTTTTGTTTTTTGTTTTCGTTCCATTTTTCAGTTAGGGTCCGGTCTCAAGATCGGGTACCAACATGCATACAGTCCCTTACTACTGACATGAAGCGACAATGGCAATTTTAATACTTACGGAAGCTTACGTTTTGATCTGTCTGTCTTTCTAATTTTTCAGTTATGTTTTGTAACAAAGAATAGCCTCCAATTTTGTTTTTGAACTCATTGTAATGGTGTTATAGTTTCATCTATCGTAATTTATCATTCATTTACCAAAAAATAGGTATGTCGATCACCATCGATAACCACTAGGATTTAATGTGAGAAAAAATAACTTTTTCGAGATTGGCACCTAAGCATGATGCTTGCTTTGAAATTTATAATATTTAAAGCTATAAGAAAGGTTAAAATTTTACTCCACCTTCTATGTTACCTTTTTGTGTAGGTTCTTAAAGATAGCCAAGAACCAGAAAGGAGTAAGTCTAAACATGATCCTAAAAAGCTGGAAAAAAGTTCAACGATATTGGGATAACATAGGAAGAATTGACAGACATAATTTTTTATGTCATGGAAAAAGAAGGATGTAGCAAAATCAACAAAGGAGAAAGATACATGTGACAATTTAGAGACAAAATAAAAGCATATCTTGAAAATCTCTAAACAAGCACATCGACTTCTTTAGGCAAGGGCATTGTTTTGAAACCTAGACCGGACCGGTCTGTTCGACCAGTTCGACCAGGGGATCAGTCGGCTATCCAGTCCGAGAGATCCATAAAAATTGGTCCCCAATTGAACCAGTGAGAATTGGTAAAAATCGGTCAATTGACCAATCGAACCGGTTTCAATAATTTTTTTTTATATTTTTTTATATAATTTGTATATTTTTTCTATTTTTTAATATTACTAATATTATATATAATTAAATATAATAATTGCATAATTATGATGTCACACCGATTCGACCGATGATTGAACCGGTCGAACCGGTGACCAATAAGGCTTCCGGTTCGATGTTCGGTTCGGGTTCTAAAACCTTGGGTAGGGGAGATCTATGAGCCCCTATACTTCACTCTAAATTGGTAAAATAATTATTCACCCTTATTTGTTTCTAGACAATAAGGTATGGCATAATGGTGGCATGCCTACTAAGGAACATTAACTATTATTGATTTTTTTGTAAATGGTCTTTGGTAGCTTAGTGAAGGTGTGCTTAGACGACATTCAATAAACATTAGACATCATGATTTATGCACAAATTTGTCAATATAATGGAAGTGTAAGCAATTCTGGACAACCTAAAATATCCTTTAGCTTTATCATTTACAGTCACATTTTGACACTAAAATAATACGAGATTAGTGCTAAGAAGGTGCTCGATGAATATAGGACAAAATCAGACTCAGGCTTCATGAATTAGTCTAGCTTAAAGTTTAAACTCATCGTGACGCAAGGCAATGTTATTTTGTGTGGATGAAAACCCAAAATTCTGTCTCTATTATCCTAGCTCTCTTTCATGTTGCTATCTCTTGTTTGCCTTCACTTGTTGCTCTCATCTCCCACCTACTTTATTCTCATGTGTCTGATTGGACTTTTCTATAATTAAGGAAAATCTTGAAGTAATCACAAATTCACAACATAGTTGTAGCTAGTACTGACAAGTATAGGTCAATCTTATCAAGATAGTGATTATTAGTAATTACCTTTCTCTTATTGTCGGGACTCGGCCCTGAGACCGGACCTCAACTGTTGGATCCCGTTACCGGAGTCCAACCCTTGAACCGTAAAACATGAAACTTGATCATCTTGCCTTGTAGGTTTTAATTCACTTAACCCTAATTTCATATTAATGTCTTATATAAATCATAGCCTTATGACTCTTGTTTAATTTAAGACCAGAATCGCTTCAATCGGGGTTCTATAACTCAAGATATCGACAAAATACCAATATGAGTTCATATCTGATACATGCTCCCTCAACCGACCCTTCACTTGCTTTTATTCAAACATTTTCAATTTAACTCCAAATGATACCAATTTTTATGGATAGGA
>JANTPM010000007.1:11876746-11888469 GCA_025434745.1 Erythroxylum divaricatum | reverse complement strand
TTATGGATTTATAGGAATTTTTCTGGAATTTTCGGAGCAATAGGCCCGGACCGAAAAATTTGATCAATGACTGGTTAGTTGAATATCCGGTTCCGAAATTGATTATCCAGTGGCACGGACAGGTTAGAAATTTGATTTGAGGAATTAGTAATTGTTCTTAGGATCAAAAGCTCACAAAAAGGATGAGTTAACATGTGTAAATACTATGCAATTTTAATTTAATTTGACTATCTCAATGATTACTAAAAATATGACTTATAAAAGTTATTTTATTCTAACTATTGTCCTTTCGCATACTAATTCAAATCAATATTTAATAATGAAGTAAAGTATTGATGGATAAATTTGAATTAATTCAGAATATCAGTTAATAAAATTTAATAACAGATAATATAATAGGCTTAAGAAAGTCAGGAAAATGTTTAGTCTCTTCCCTACACATAAAGTTGTACATTGTCCTAAATGTGCACAGTATAAGTATATATAATAAGTGAGAAAGTTTGTGATACTTTCCAGAATATGAAATTTTTTTATTTTTGATCCATCCAATATTAAACTAACATCCTTGCAAAATAAAAAGAAAAGGGGATAAAAGTAATAAAATAAAAATAAATACTAAATATGAAAATAAAAATAACATAAAATTTAAAATAAAAGTAACCTAATTCACGATATGCCTCCTATGCATTGCTTGTTTAATATTAGTAGCTCGACCTACCCTTCACATTATCCTCATCCTGGATCTATGATCAGTGGCTTGCTTCCACCCGTTTCTCCACAAAGCAGTTGCAAGATAATCATTAGGACAATTTATAAAATTAATCAATCCAATCACATGCATTACTAGTCTTTTTAATGAAAAATTGTTAATCAAATAATAGATAACAAAACTCCCTAAATTATCGACTAACTCAAACATTTTGACTTTAAAGAAGTAGGAACCCTCCGTATTCAAAGTGACTACCAATAACTCATAAGTAGTTTCCTTATATGGTTCCTGCGCCAATTCTTCCTCAACTACCAATTCTTCCTCAACTAACTTTTTCCACTCTTCTTCTTTCTCTTCTTAGACAGAGGATTCTAGCTCTTCTTCTTCTCCAATTACCATTTTCTAGTTCTCTATTTCCTCTTCTTGGATGGAGACTTCCTCTTCTTCTATATCTACTATATTTGTCATATCTTCTTCATCCTCTACAATAGCAGTACTGACCTTCTCATCTTTTTGGAATGTCACTTCATCCATGAAGCCATCTTGTTAGATATTATCTTTGCTAGTTGATCAATCTAATTAACCTTATTTTGTATATGAATCTCAATTTTCTAATGTCTCATGATTGATTTTTGAATAAAATTGGCCATCATATTTTCTAGAGCTGGGTCCTTAATTTGAGGTGCTTGGTGTTATAAATATTTAGCTGGCGCATAATTATTCCATCCATAAGCATAAGAGTTACTCCATTTTGAATCATAACCATTTTTGTATAGTGCATCTTAAGATTGATTGTACATACTCATTACTCCCATATATGGGTTGCTCGACATTCATGATTGTATCGGTTACTGCCACAAATGGCATAATACAGTATGGATGTCCGTTAAGCCTCCAAAAACATATGAGGAAACTCTCTTCCCTATATGATGATGTTATATATTGTGAAGAAACATCGTAGCTCCTATAAGAGTACTATCTGCTTTATCCTTACATTATGAGTTGTAGTGATGGTGTTAAATCTCAAATCCTAAAATAAACCACAAATATACTATTAATGTAGAGAAGTTCAAAAGATAATTAAATGAATAAGTCAAAAATACAACAAGATACAATAAAAATAAAAATAAATACAAAAAATAATGACTAGAGTAATAGCATTCAGGTATTCCTAATATCAATGTCTTCAGCAATGGTTACAAAAACTTGATTGATCTTTCTATACTTAAGGCCAATGTTGAATTAATTGTAAGTACGCAGCGTAGCTATAGCTAGTACCTGTAAGTACGAGTCGATCCCATGAAGATAGTGATTGCTAGTAATTACCATTCTTTTATTAGCTAATCTACGAATTAGATTTTGGATTTTAATTAAGAAAATAAAACTTAACAATTAAATAAAATAAGCAACAATATTGAACCCAGAAATGAAAGAGATCACTTAGAGGACAATCAATATTATGAATTAGTATTTAAGTTAAAAAATCCCCCTAAAACCATTAAATTAACCTTTTATTATGCAATTGTTTTATTAACTATTGGGTTGTGAAAATTCCTACTGTATGCTAATAACTCACTTGACACTACTAATAACTAATCTTAGAATTATCAACTGATATTATTCAAGTCAAAGGTACTAAGATTATTTTACTTATTTTTATCTAGAGGATTTATGTTGACCTATCTTTAAGTTTACAGTCAACTCCTTTCAATTACGGTAGATCTATTCATACATAGGATTTCTTAATCTCTATCTTATGCAAATAGATTACGTACTAATATTCTGAATCTATTAGAACATTTATTAAACACATAATTGAATCACAATAGATTAATCAAAATAATTACATTAGATAAAATAATCAAAACATGTTATAGCACAAACTAGGGTTCGTCTCACCAAGACACTAAATATGTTTTGTTACATATAATAGAAAATGAAATCAAGCATAAATTGGAAAAAAAAGGATAGAAACAAGAGTTCGTAATTCTAAATCACTCTTTCTCTTCTATCGAATGTTCTTGCAAGTTTGAGAATGATGCTGTAATCTATTGGATTTTTTAATGATTTCTTCGTGTTTCTCATTTCTCTAGATCAATATCATCCCTTTAGGACGTTCCCTAGGTCTGGAATCATCTCCAAAATTCTGCTCCCTTAACTGGTCTCTGCTCACGTTCTTTTATGCTAATTTCTAAGGTTTTTGTGACATACACAGTCTGATACACAATCGTGTATTAAACTTTATATCTCCAAAAATACTTTAAACCGTAACTTTACATATTTTGAGACTTACACAACTATATATCTCCTAATTGCTTCAAATCTTCGTTGGATATCAAATTTTACCCGAGTTCCTCTCCTTTTAGTCCATGAAGTTAATTAGGACTTATAAATATACTTGGAGTGAATTAAGTATCAAGTATATGACAAAATTCCAAATTATCAAGCAAAGTACATCAAATGTAGGTGTATAAATATGGTCAAATATGTATCTATCAATCTCTCATCTCTCCTCCAAGCTTTATTAAGTTTCTCTTGCACATATATATTTAAGTCACCATTAAAGCACCACCTACCCCTACTCTTTTCAAGTTTTGTTAGATAATGCATTTATTTGGACTTCATACACAAAAATTCATGCACATAAAGGATCTTTGTCTTATGTTTTAGTTTCTTGTACAAAAATTCTTGCGCTTAGTTCCTGAGCTTCTATTGTACAATCAAAGAAATGGTCAAAGCTTACAATTTTGTTGAGGAAGCTATTGAGTTTGTTTAACGTTCCTTTTCTTGCTTTTGGATGTAAGGATCTTTTCACTATCCATCAACGCTGGGGAGGATTCTCTTATTAAACTAAGTAGGCGTACCTATTTAACAAATATAATGGTATGCCATAAGTGTTGTTCATTCATAGAACTCAATCATAAACATTCCATGTCAAGTTTTCAGGCCTGACCTGATCTGAATTTCAGACCATCAAAACTTAATCAAACTTGAACTCAAGTTAAACGCTACCCAATCTTGTCTTAACCTAACTCAGGTCAAAATAGAAAAGAGTTCAGGCTATTGCAAACTAAGCACCGTTTGGTTCATTTGTTGCTTATGACGTTACAGATGAAAGAGAACGTTAGCATCTTTTAACTTATACACCAATACATACCTGAAAAACATTAAGGGTTCTATTTCGGCATTCTCATCACAAGGAAGATGTGAACTACTTGAGAAAGGTGACTGAATGGAAAATTCATAGACCTATTCTACTTTGCAACAACGACAATTAGGGGGGTGAAAGGAAATGAAATTATCATAATCAACAACATAAACTAGTATCGCTTCTATATGCAATAAATCAACAAACTGGCACTCAAAAGTCCCTCGTACCCCAGATGCAAAGGAGATTGGGGGGTTTTCACAAGCTGTTGCAGATACTTGCCAGAAGTTACCTTAAAGGCTCAGATATCTACTGTCGTCTGGAATAGCTAATAGAAGCACATAATGTTAATTCCAGCGCCAACAAATAGAAAGAGGGGTGGCAAATTTGTTGTTGCTACAAGGAGTAATGCAATACAGACTCCCAATACTCTTTTTCAACCTCAAATGGAAACAACACCAAAGCTGCAAAAATGGAAGAAATATAAACTCTCAGCCAATCACAGCACTAGAAAGCGCTAGTTTACTTTTCATGGGAGCACTTGGTTCGTTGTAATCACAGTTTTCTTTTCACTAATCCCACTGAAATCCAAAATTGATAACAAGCCAAATCCAAATGAAATCTCAAAGCAGGCGCCAACTGAATGTCTTCACAATGGGATATCCTTGACTCTATCACAGTGGGCTCAGTGTCCAAACTCTAACGCAGGCATCCTCTCCAGAACTTACCACGCTGTGTTCATCTGTGAAAGCTAACCCGTAAACACCACCAAGGTGAGCTCCTTTTATGGTCATCCGATTAGAGGCTGGCTTGTCAACATCATAAATAATGACACAGGTATCAAGTGATCCGGTGGCAACCATGCTGCTGTTAGGAGACCATGCAAGACAGTTTATACGGGCAGTGTGATACAACATGTTTTTCACTTTCACCTGCCATATATCACGTGCAGAATTAGGTTTAAGCTTCAGCTTCTAAACAAAAGGAAAACAAGGGAAGGGCAGGGTGGAATTGAAAGAAAAGGCAACATAGAGCAGTTGTGATCCAAAATCGTTTCTGCGACATCAATTAGTATGCTGCAACTCTTGACAAAAACAGAAGGCATAAAATTTTCAAGAGCTCAACAAGCTGGGACATGTTATGGTCCATAAAATTATCTCAAATCAAGGACAAGGTATATCATTAATAAATACAAACCCTTTAATAATCTAATCACTATTACCTAGGTCACCCTTACATTGCATCTTATCAAATAAATTGATCGTTTGAAATAGTAATTCTCAAGAACAGATAAAATTAAAAGATCACCCATTCAGATGAGTGCAAACGTACCTCTCTAGAGATTCGGTCCCAAACCACAGCTTCTCTGTTTGCATCACCAGATGCAAACATTGAAACATCTGGAGAGTAGCGTATTACAGTGACAGGGCCCCGATGTCTCTCAAGGACTGCTTCTTCAGCAAGTGTATCACCCATGATAGTAAATATGTGCAATTTACCGTCTTGCCCACCAATAATTGCTTCAGTTCCATCTGGTGTAACTGCAGATGCAGTCACAGTAAAACCAAGACTTATTGTAGACACTACTTTGCTACCACGTAGCATGACAACACCTGAATCAACTGTAACCAAAGTAAGCTCAGGAGATTGAAGGGCAAGACTCAAGTCTTTTGGTTGATTGCCAATGTCAATTGAATCTGAATCTGCACACTGATCCCCATGCAAATGGACTCTCCATATCTACGTTTCAGAATTCACAAAAATCAATAATCATAGAAAGGGACAAAGCACATTGTTTTGCCAACTAAATAAAAGAAATAAGTTGACTTCATTCAGAATAATGTTTAACATACAAGTTCTTTTAATTGAAGTAAACAAGAATGAGAAAAAGGGAGAGAGGAAAAGATCATACGATGATACCAAAAAACAAACAAAAAAATTTATTTCCTACAATTAGGGACTCAGAAAAAAGTTGGAGATATTTTATCAACGAGCCATTTGAGGAGCAAGTGGCTTCCAAATTATCAAAAGAAAGAAAAGGTTAAGGCTAATCTTAGCAAGGTGCATATCAATATGGACTGTCACCAACACCATGAACCTTGAAGAGTAAGTACAGCCTTGTTTTGTATGTCAAAGAAGCACACAATATTTTCATGGTTCTCTGACACCTTGAAGAATACATTGAACAGTACATCGCCAACAAAAAATATTTTTACCCAAAAGAATAGGCAAAGATACAAAAGTAAGAAAAAGAAGTAGTTAATATTCAACATTTGTAATTAGCAGGCAAATAAATATGTTCAGTTTCCTTGAAATAAGAATGTTTATATGAATTGATCCTTATGTTGATATAAAGAACATCCCACATTTTTATGAAGATATTTCATGAATGAATTCATAAGGACATAGAAGTCTAGCTACTCGCATAATCCAAACTTACAAGAAAGAAATTCTTTTTGTGAGGTAAACTCCATTTACAATTTTCTATGTTTTGGACAGTTGAATCAAATAACAGTCACATAACTGTTCTCAAGTTATAGCAGTTTTCTTTTTGTCACTTAAAGGATACAATATTCATAAAGTTATTACCCTAACAGTTAATAAAAAAATATTGAGCTTGGAAGTTCTTGTTCCCCTTCTACATGAATTACTTTCAAGGTCAGTATCACAAAAATATAAGAAAATCAAGCTGCCAATATTCAATATGTTTGTAATTGATCACCTTCTATGCTAATTACAGCTAAGAAGTGGAGCTATAATGAATGTGAACCAAATGCAACAAAAAAAGAACATGTAAACAAGTTAATTACCTTGTTATCAAATCCAGATGTAACAATTTCTTCTTCAACAGCAGCTAAGCATTTGATTTGAGAATTCTCTTTTCTCTGTATCTTACCACTGTAACCAATGCCTTGAATCCATCTGACTATTAGACCATCATAGCTGCATGATATTATAGACTTTGGGATACTGTTAAGAACAGCCAAAGAACTAACATTCTTCATGTGCCCAGATATTTGCAGGGGAGTTTTATCAAGATTACTTGCAAGGAAAATCGTAAATGTGCCTCCAAGGGAAACTGTGACGAGATGATCATTTTGCCAAAGGCAACCAACTAGCATATCATCCACTCCACCTGATCCAGAACAAGTCAACGTCTTCTTCAAGCTTCCAGTACCGTCATCTGAAATCTCCCATACTTTTGCTGTCTTATCTGCAGACACGGTCAACACCTACAAAGAAAACATATTCTGTTGTCAAGCAAGGCAATGTGCTATTGAGTGGAATATTGGAAAAAGGTAGATGATGAAACTTACACAAGTTGAAGTTAGTAAGTATATGTGACAAAAAAAAAAGAGGACAAGGGAAGAAAGTAGAAGCATAAGAAGAACAATTACAGCACACAGAATTGTGTGATTTTAGATCAACAATATGATAAAACAAATATCAATGGAAAGCCCAAATTATATAATCTGACAACAAAGGACTCCAAATAAGGGAGATTTTCGTCTTGCTCCACATTTATATCAACCAGCAATCAAACTCAAAACAAACTACAAATATGTAACTAAACATCAGAAGAGGCAACCAAGCGTAAATCCAGAAAACAAACAAAGATGCATTTATACATATTTAAAATATAAGGCATCATCAAGTACCTGTTTACCATCTGGACTCCAGCTAGCGGCGTAAATGGAACCCTTGTGTCCATTATCAGATGATAACTCCCCAATTTTCTCCCCAGTTTTCCCATCAAACAATATTCCCTTCTTATCAGAGCTTACAGTGATAAATTTGGAGCCGTCCGGCGAGAACCTCGCACAATTGACAAAATTAGAGTGGTTCCTGCAGTTAGACAACAAAGTGCAACATCAATCCTCTTCAGACAACAAAATGCAACATCAATCCTCTTCATGCAATTCTAACAAGTATCCAACATAGTATCCACAAGTAGATAACAATCGATTCTTTGTAGAAAGAAAAGAAAAAGAAAAAAGACCTGTGAGACAGCTTGAACCTAAATGGCGGGCCTTCATAAAAGTTGACCAAAAAATCCTCTCCACACGTCACTATCCGAAACGGTCTAGTCGGTTTGAACGCACAGCTCAGAACTCTTCTTGAATGCCCGTCGAATTCCCCCACATTAGTTCCCGAATCCCACCTAATAAAAATTTACACAAAAGAGAAAGAAACTTAAGGTGATAGATAGGTATGCACATAGACAGATGAATGAGTGGAAAGTGGAGTCTGACTAACATAAAGGCGCGAACAAGAGACTTGCCCTTGCCATCACCAGAAGCGACGATCCTCAAGCCGTCGGGAGACCACTGTAGATCGTCGATCCGGCCAGCGAGGACTTTGAATTCCTTCTTCAAGACGTGGTCATTGTAGGCGCCCCAGATCCTGACGGTACCGGAGACGTCAGCAGAGGCGATCCACTCTCCATTGGGGGAGAAGCGGGCAACGGTGGCCTGGTAAGCGTGGTCGCCGTAGACGGAGACGTCGAGAGGATTGTCAAGGTTAAGAATAAGGACCGAACGATTGTTGGTGTAGAGGATGGAATTGGTCTTGGGGTGGCCGGAGATCAGGACGCCTCGGCCACGCTCGGTGGAAGGGACGCAAGCGTAAGTTTCAGAAAGTCGTGGCATCTTGAGATTGGAGACTTGAGTGAGCTTAGTGGGGAATTTCAAAGTCTGCATTTTATATACGTACATTTGTACAGACAACTAAGACGCTTATCAGCTATTTTTAAGATTATTAACTAAAAATTAACCTTTGACCCACAAATTAAAGGGTAAAAAATCAATTATTTCCTCTTTTATAATTTTTGAATTATGATGTTTATTATATCTGTATCATATTATAATTATAAATATTTTTAATTTATTAAATAATAAAAATCATATATATTATATAAAAATATTAATATGATGTAGCTCGCTGCATCATTTACATTAATAGAGAATTTAACGTTTGATTATTATTATTATTATTATTATTACTATTATTACTACTGTTACTATTACTACTATTATTACGTTTTTTTATTAATGTCAAAAACTTAATTTTTGTAAAATTAAATATCTAAAATCTAAAATCTTAAATCTTATAAGAATATTCAACGAAATACTAAGAAATATAATATTCATGCCCTTAAAATTTTTTAAAACATGCTCTCATAAGTCATTTTACACATCAACAGTTGATACTAAACAACTAATTTTATCAAACATCTTTAATAAATAGTTGATGTTATCCGCTATCAGCTAATCGTTGATAGAATCAATTAATAGTTAATACAATCCGTTGTTTGCCAAATATGACCTAAGTTAGAAGCTTCTCTTCAGAGATTAATGTTACTAATCAGTAATAGATTCAAATGCAATACTAACCTTGATCAATGCCAAATGTTTAGGGATATTGGAAATTTCATTGGCCATAAGAATTAATTGAACCCTAAAGTTTATATTGGTGTATAAAATAGATTTTATCATTTTGCATTGCTTAAAATGAATCATAGCATTTAGAAAACGTTCAAAATAAACCATAACATTTAGAAAACATTCAGATTAAACCTTGATCACTAACAGCGTTAAAGTATCGTTAGTTATCTGTTATCGTGTGGCCAAAAATTTGCTGACATAAATTATTTTTTTTTATTTTTAGTTATGGAACCACCAAAAGTTTACAAGATATTTTTAAGTAAAGGTAGTCTCACCTCCTATGTAAACGTTTCGTTTTTGGTGTTTCAATATTGACAACACCAATGATTAGTTACTGGGAACATTTAAAGAACCATGGTGCAGCTATGAGAGGACATGTCGGGGATGGATGTGGAGAATTTATGGCAAGTGGTGAGGACAGCAAACCCGAATCATTGAGATATGCAGCTTGCCAATGCTATAAGATTTTTCACATAAAAGAGATATATGGAGCACCAAACTATTTAGTTAATTCTCACCATAAGAATAATAGCCAAAGAAATGCCCTACCTCATTATCATCTTCACCATCAGCAAGTCAACACTCCTCTTCCTCAACTGCAAACTTCTTTTCAACAGCATCTGAGACACCATGTAGAAGAAAGAAGAAGAATATGTTG
The DNA here is from genome assembly GCA_025434745.1 of Erythroxylum divaricatum. Lineage (NCBI taxonomy): Eukaryota > Viridiplantae > Streptophyta > Magnoliopsida > Malpighiales > Erythroxylaceae > Erythroxylum > Erythroxylum divaricatum. Next base: position 11,878,510 of record JANTPM010000007.1, on the reverse strand, counting down.
AATTGTATATATTGAATGATGAAAAATGATACAATGTATTTATATAGGTAGCTCATGCTGAATGAGCTAGGAAGCATTAGAATCTAATATGTTACATCAAAATCTAAACAACTTTAACAACTCATAACAAACTTGTAACTAATTACAATAGCTTCTCAACTCCTTTGACTACTTTTCTCTCCACACTAGCTCATCTAACTAATATTTTGAGGATGATTGCATTCCTACAGCCACGCCTGAAACCAACACCCCCTCCCCAAGATGAAGTACATTGAAATAACTTCATCTTGGCTAATACTGAATGCAATTGTGTAGAAGTTAAAGGCTAAGTAAGTTAAAACCTGAAACCAAGTGTTCCCTTACAATGTGATAGTCGATATCGACATGCTTTATGTGTTCATGAAAGACAGGATTGGCTGCTATATGAATAGTAGCTTGATTATCGCAGAATAAAGGTATAGGTAGGGTAGGATTAAGTTTAAATTCACCAAAGAGGTATGTCAACCATTTCAATTCACAAGAGGTTGTATCCATAGCACAATATTCAACCTCTGCTGAACTTTTACTAATAGAATTATGCTTTTTAGATTTCTATGAAACCAGTGACGATCTAAGAAATACATAATATCCTATCATTGATCATTGAGTAACTTTGCACCTCCCCCAATCGAAATCATAGTAGGTGTGGCACCCTAATACCCCTTAGGAGGATACAGAAGTGCCACATCGGGACTCACTAACAAAAACAAACAATATATTGATGTGGAAGCATTTCAAAACACACTAAACATTCATTACATAAAATTTTAGAAACTGAAGTAAAAATACATTACATACTATAAGTTCATAAACTAGCCTGTAATATGGTTATTATAAACCTTTATACAAATTCAAATACAAGCCAAAAATCAAACTCAAAATACATTTATGTCAAAACAAAAAATCAGACTCCATTGTCCATTGAGGGTTGGATCCTGTTTTCGGAGCCCAACTTTGGAGTCATGAAACGTGAGCATATTTCAATGAAATCTCCTTACCCTTCATCAATTCATCTTCATTCTCTGATACCATAAATGTTGGATCCCTGGGTCTTGGTGGGTGAGTTTGTCGTAGCAAACTTTATGTTTTGTTACGGTGAATGGATAAGAACTTTTGTAGAGACCCTTCGGGAAAAGTTCGTCGTGGTGAACTCTCATGGCGAAGTTCCCATATTAGACACAAGCATCTTTCGGGATAAATAAACCATGGCGAAGATGCAAAATTAACCATAATAATACCTTTCAGGAAGGATTCACTCCAAAGCCTTCCCTAGGTGTCTCCATCTATCCAATCCTTACTTTCACTCTAAGTGGTCCCGAATTCACTCCCTCTAAGGTAACTTCATTTCATGACTATTCAACTACCAATGTTATTTCATCAAACTCTCTAATCTCTACTCATTTGATTCCTTATTTACCATTAATTTTCATCCTTCACAAATTCCTATTTTTCTTTTCCATAACACATCTCACTTATATGTTACAACAATTTGTAATCAAAATGATCAATCTTAAAATGATAACTTCCTTAAATAGACTTAATTTCAATTCAATCTCATCCATACACAAACTCATATTTCATTAACCTCAAAAGTAAAGAGTTTTACAAAACTTTAATCACATATCAACATGACATCATTTGCTTAATTCAAAATACATATGGATGCTCATATTTAATATGTTGTTAAAGCTACTCAAAGATCAAACTAACTTAGTACAAAAGCTA
>JANTPM010000007.1:11850294-11860519 GCA_025434745.1 Erythroxylum divaricatum | reverse complement strand
CCGGAAGGGGGCCTTCTTCGCCTTCCACCTAAGCTGCGCAGGAAAGGCCCAAAGCCAATCCCAGGGAACAGTGAAGCATCAATCCATCAATCTTCATCGTCAAATAAGAGGTTCAAAACGAAATTCAGTCAAGAACAAAAGGAAAAAATGATGAAATTTGCAGAGAAATTGGAGTGGAAGATCCAGAAACATAATGAACATGAGGTGAAATAGTTTTGTTCTCAAGTAGATGTTCAAGAAAAGTTTTCCAGGTTTGGATGCTCAACAACAAGCAGGTAATGAAGAAGAAGCAATTTGAAGAAATTTGAACCCTTGTAAAGCACTATTTATAGGTTGGAAGGTATAAGTCAAGAAATTAGACTACAATCTACATAACTAAGACAAAAAGAAATTTCTCACTCATCACTAATTTCTATCAAAGTCCATTAGTTTTAATATCCTACATACATTGTAATGCATTCTTCTAAACGATTCATAGTCATCAAAATCCAATATGAATTTGTCGTTTTTTTAAGTGAAGCATGCTTGATATAATCCACTCTATTTGAAGCCATGCCTATAGCTACATGAAGTTTCTCGTTAACTTTACCATATATGTCAACCACTTTGTTTTTCCCATATCCCACTACTCTAGCCATTGTTTCTTTAAGATTGCCTGCTATATCTGAAGTCATGTCTTTAGCAACATTCAACTTCTCTTTAGTTTCATCATAAGAATTAGTAGCTCTATCTTTCTTGTAACTCATTGCTCCATCCACTCTGTCTTTTACCTCAGCAGTCCCATCAGAAGCCACATCTTTCACCATCTTTAACTTTTGTTTAGTTCCTTCATAGACATCCCCTTCTTCATCTTTTCCATATCCATCTATGCCTCCCATAGTTTTAGCATGGTTCTTTAAACATTGCCGGTAACTAATCGTTGGTGTCATCAATGTTAAATGCCCAAAATGTAGCATTTAACTAGAGTTAGGACCACCTTTAGTTAAACAATTATATTGCCCAAAATGTAGTGTTTATGTAGGAGGTGGGGCTCCCACCTCTATTTTAGAAATTCATGTTAACTTCTGGTGTGTCCCACAACCAAAAATTCAAAAAAATTTATGTCAATAGATAATTGATGGTACCATAACATCGTTATTGGTCAAGGTTCAATTTGAATATTTTCCAAACATTAGGGTTCAATGTGAACAACTTGAAATGTTAGGGGCCATTTTATACATCAATATAAATGTTAGGTTTCATTTAACTCTTTTAGACAAATTTCATTTTGATTTCTTCCCAGTACAAGTTTGAATAAGGCTAAGCCTCCTTGCTTAGGTAGAGTAATGTATGAGTCCATTTTTCTATCGAATAAGATTGACATCTTTACTTAATTCTGACTCGACTCGATCTAAAATCGACAAATTTGATTTGATTTGATCAAATTTCAAATTGAGTTCAAGCTTGAGCACCCATTTCGAGTCTGACTTGAAGCCCAAGTCATCTTATTATTTAATTTGACATAAAGTCGTTTTATCTAGCTTATTTTTTTCAGCTTCACACTCACTATAGCTTCATTCCGATTGTAATTAGTTTCTCCCATAGTTTTTCTTCACTCCTCACTCCACGCAAGTTGGTTTTGCTCCTCGCCCTTGGCCCTCTACTCCTTTGTCATAGTCCTATAGTGCTTGATTTTATTTGCCTTTGCATGAAGTAAGTGCTCATGTTTATTTTGGTGAGCTGAGTGATAGAAAAACATTGTGGACTTATAGTATGGCTCTTAAGTTTTAAGCAAGATTTTTAGGGTATTGTTGCAATTATGGTTTTCACTCTTCACTGTCCTCTTTAAGCTTTCCTTGATGAAAAATTAAAGGATAGAGATGAAAGCATATAATATTAAAGTTCTTTGAAAGAATATTCTTCATATTATATAACTTCTCATATTATTATTAACAAGAAAAATATAATCCACATAATAGACTAAAAACACAAATTGCTTACATTAAATTCTGAATGTATATAAAAGTCATGTGTGTATGTTGAGCAAGTTTTACTTTTATAAAACCCTCGATAATTAGCAAGTGCATAGGTCGCAAAGCGTAGTAATTAAGGAGTTGATCCCCAAGGAATTAGTGAACTAATTAAATCTTAATGTTATCTAAGATTATAACAAATGTGATAAAAATGAAAATAAAAGCTAAAACAACAAATTAAACAATTGATTATGAATTGATTGAAATTAAAATTATGAAATTAACACAAGGAAATCAAAATAGAGCATAACCACTTTACAATCAAGAAAACGCACAAGACAAGATTAACCAATTATGAGAAGAGGTGATTCATTCTATCGTTAATTGTTAACTTAATTACTTTTGAGTTAATTGGTATCAGTACTAGAATTTTGAAACGTTGATTATTCTCCCTCGAGACCTAATGATTAAAACCTAAATCACAATCCCTAATTGATTTCGAATTTCTGATTTTACAATTTCTTAATTAACAAAACAACCCTCGTTCTAATTAGCTTTTAAGCAATCTAATTAACAATCACTTCCTCACACAAGATCTCTCTTTTTATAATTACCAATTTGATGTTTATATGATCTATTAGGCTGTTAATTCTCATTTCCTAACTTAATAATTTTATTATCAGTTCATCTCTCGATTTATTACTGAAGAATGCAAAAACCATAAACAATCACAATACCCAAACATTCATTAACATTAAAAGCAAATAAGTCACAATTAATTCAAGATTCAATCCCAAATGAAGTTAGAACATCCTTAACAAAATATTCATCATCCTCAAATCTTGAACTTACATTATATGAAGTGAATAATAAGAGGAATAAAGAAATTAACTTAGAAAGTAATGGCTGGATTGGCTAGTAGTAGCTCCTCCTCTCCTTCTTCTTTTCTTCTCTCCTTCTTCTTTTCTTCTTTCCTTCTTCTCTCTTCCTTGTCTCTTTCTAAATTGGTAAAATGGAGGCTTTTTTTATTAGGTTCATTTAATGATCTTATACAATCTTGGACCATTTAAGGTAAAAACTAGATTTCACTCAATCTAAAAAGACTCTTATAAATGAAAACAGAAGGAGATCCCTGCGTTTGCGTATGCCTGTCACAATCATGGTAGGGATGTCACAATCATGACCCTTGAAATTTAACTTTTATCATGATTATGAAAAAGGTGTCAAGATCTTCACCTGATGTTGTTCCCTTCTATAACGATCATGACAAGAGTGTCACGATCTGTCTAGATCACTTCTGTCATGACCGTGATAGGGATGTTAAGATCATGACCCTTGCTTTTTCTCCAAACTTTCTCCCGCTTCCTTCGATCTTCTTCATTTGATATCAAACACTAACAAATAATTAAAATACCTTAAGCACATGTAATTTATGTCTGATAATATGTTTTGAACGACCTAACACTCAAAAACATAAACCTATAATCACATTGACATAATTATAAACCTAAACATCCATAAATCATCTAATCAACGCTTAAAAGCACACTAAAACACCTACTAAAATGTAATGTAAACTATAACTATTATGTCCTCCTTAAAATTTGTGACCATCTTATAGAGTTTTAGATACCATTGTTATGATTCCTACTTCATTCTATAGATTGACTTCCTAAATTTGCAAAATTGTCCCTCACTTTCATTCAATTTAAAACCCCTAGGTTATTGCATATATATACACCTCCTCCGCTAGATGCTCTTTAAATAATATTATCTTAACATCCATCAGGTGAAGCTCAAGATTAAAAATGATGAATCCACAATGATCTAGAACGAGTCATTAGTTGATAATGTTAAGGAATTCTTAGTGTACTCCACTCTTTTTTTGAAGTGTATCCTTTAGCTACAAGAATTTCTTTGAAACTCTTAATCTTGCCTTTAGAATCTCTAGTAGTCAATATCTACTTGCAGCTAATAACTTTAAATCCATCTAGAATGTCAACCAACTCATAAACAACAATGTTTACGATATCATCCATATGTTATAATAATAACTCTTCATTACTTCATCATAGGTAAAAGAATCTATGATCTCTCCCAAAATATAATTAGTCTCACCCATATAAATAATAAAATCATCAAAAAGAGTAGTTCTCATATCTCTCTATAAACATCCAAATACTGCTATAGGACGAGGTTAAACATCCATCACAGCTTACTCAATAACATTTGTGGGACCTCTAACATTAGGAGTCAAAGCTACAAACCATCCCCACAAACCCCTAGAAGTATCTCAATAACTGCATTATGAATAATAAAAATGAGTACTACTATTAGCTCAGGCTCCTTAACTACTACAATTTTTAATGATACATCTCCTACACCATTATTTATAATTTTTTAGTGAATACCTCTATAATTATGGTACTATTACCAAAATAGTAAAACACATACCCTTTTAGTACCTTTAAGATAACTTATGAAGAACCTAAGATTATCCTCAAATCTAATTTCTTCTCTAATGAGTTGCATATTTTTATCTAAGATGTAGAGTGTTGTCTTCAGTGCCTTGCCCCAAAAATTCTTAAGAAGGCTTTATCTCAGGTTCATGCTCCTCACCATTGCCATTTGTGTGCAATTGTGCTTATCTTGTACTTAATTATAATCAGGTATACCAGGTATGGTTTACTATGTAACTATGCCATAATCCTTAAAAAACTTATCAAAATTTCCCTTCTCTTGACCCAAATATCTATGTCTACTATAGTACTCTCAGTCATGATCTAAACTAAAAATCTTATAGTTCTTCTCAATATTTTCTTTGAAAATTTTAAACTTTTTTAGGGCCTTAAACTTATTACTGATTAAATACAACTAACCATATCATGAGCAGTCATTAATAAAAGTCAAAGTAACTTTTTTCTTTAATGGTAGGTTTTAAAGGTCTACTAATATTTTTGAATTATTTCTAACATCTCACTACTTTTAGTGGAACCTTTCTTCTCACTTTTACTTAGTTTATCTCATAATCTACGCAAGCATTATTAACACCACCATAGACTAAATTAGGAAGGATTTCATCTATGATCAACCTCTAAACCTTTTCCTTTAAAATGTCACCAAGTTTATTATGCATAAAATGAATTATTTTCCTTAAATAAACTCCTTTTTAACTGCTTTTTTTAAATAATTATAACTAAGTTACAAGGTTCATTTAAATCTAAGCAATAAAATATACCATTCAATAGACATTCACCAATAACAAAGGATTGCAAGGAAAATTTTTATCAGCGAGAACCAATAGATATCTAGCATCATCAAGTTTGCAAAATTAACAATGAGTTGTATATTATAAATAACACATACACGACTTTATTCAACTATATATAACCACCTACGTTATAGCTCTATATCTCTAATCTACTTCATTTCTACTTTGGTTCCATTTCCCACAAACACATTCACCTTCTTAATAGGTTGATATTTTATATGTTACTTAAGGTTAATTTACTTGATATTTAACACCTTTATAATATATTTATATGAATTTTATTATTTTTCCTATCTTTGATTCATTGTCTTATAGTCGATGATTTTAAGAAGTAAACACAAGATTTAGTGCAAATTTCTCTATAATTATCCATTTGATGATATTTTGAAGCCATTTGGAAGAAAATAAGATAGAAAATAAATATTGAAGATTTTAGGAGCTAATTATAATTCAAATATATCAAAAAATGGATAATTTGGTAAAGAAAAGTTCAACTTATTAAGATAACATGCAATTGTCTTCTGTAAAGGTATAAGAAGCTGAGAAATATAACAAGATCAAAGCGAAAAATTGTCTTAAATTTACAAAGAGAAATAATATAAATTCAAATTTAATTACAACTTGGTGTCAAGCTTTAGTTACACCTTAGCAAGCAAAAATTAGAAGTTCTAGAATAAGACCAACATTAGTGTTAGAGCTAGTTTGATGTTAATTTTTAGATAAAATTTATAAGGATATGTAATTATTCAATTTTAAGCAATCTTAAACTTTATCTTTTGTATCCTTAGCTATAAATACTAGTATTAAATTTCATTATCTTACTGATTTAACAAAAAAATAAAATAAAAATACTAGTATTAGAATTAACCTATAAGACTCCTGACATCTTTTTAATATCATCTTAATGAATTCTAGCTTAGTTTTTGAGATTTCTTGTGTTCTTTCTATTAGAGAAAGATTTGTACCAAGGATTAAAGGAACTTATGGCATCTTCTCTTATTATTTTCTTCTACCCTTTTCTTATATATTGAGATTTTTTGCTATTATTTTGGTTTTCATTATGTTTAGTGGCTAGAAACACTAATCAGGGTTAAGGATGTAGCTTGTAAAGATTTATTCAATTATCTATAAATGTGTTAATTATTTCCTTACTTAAATTTATTCTTTTTTATCTTAATGTTGGATTTATGTTTGGCCACCCTAGATTCAATCTTAAGACTTGTATGGATAGATAAGTGGAGTAGAAGAGAATAAATACTTCAGCACTAGAGAATGACGTTATCCTAGAATTTAGTGATAACCGTATAGATTAAATATATATAATAAGTTTATATTAAATTACACATTGACAAGTGGTAGTAACTTAATTAGATATACTTATCCTCTTCTTGTTGTGCTATCCTATCCTTGGTAATGTATCCTCTCCTAAGTGATTTATCCTCTTCTTGTTATTGTATCCTCTTCTCGATATTGTATCCTCAACCAATCTGATCTACCACTTATTCTTCTTGGACAACTTGGATAATAAGATTCTTTGGTGGGAAAGGAGAAGAAAGGTTGTTTTGCCTTAAAAGAAATAAGCTAATAATGAGACACCTCTCATGCAAATTTCGTCTCTTACATGCAAGATGAGAGAGAGAGAGATAAAAATTCAACAACCTTATCCTTTTTTTTCTCTCGATTTCAGTTAAGTCTCAAAAGGAAGAAGTGAAGTGCATCCAATGCATCACTTCCTTCCTTAATCAATGATAAAGAAGCCAACAAATGAGACTCTTCTCATTTATTTTAAGATGGCTATATGAAAAGATCATTAACCTAAAAATACATATGAATTTCGATTTTGTGATGAAATAAGGAAGATGGTCCATCAAATGCACCCCTTTCTTCTTTAATCCAATGAATGTTAATAGGTTACATGATATCATTAAAAGACCATCATTAAACCATTTAATGATAAGGTTATTACTCCATTTAATGATGATAAAGCAGGCAATAAAAACATCTTAAACGTATCAAACTAATGCTAAATGTGCAACTGCACATTTAACCCATAAAAACCGAAATTCTACCTCCATTTATCTTTAATAACTTTGTTTTAATTTAATTAATCTAACCAATCAAATTAAACCAAAGTCTAGCCTATTTCTAAATGTTTATATGGCTTATATTTAACAATTAATTAAAGTAAGTCCAACATTCAATCATAGGCTTTAATACCTTTATTTGTAGTTCTTACTTTGTTTGATAACCTTCCTATAAGCCAAATGGGAAATCTATTTGGACTTATATAATTCAAGCTCTCATAAGCTTAGAATTAATTTAATTTCATTAGAATTAATTCCAGCTTATTAACCAAATGTCGTTCTACTAAAGACAATTAGTTAAACTCTTGAGTTACTAAATATTATGAGAACACATGTTTCAAATAAGATGTCTAATTGCAAACTCTAATATAAACCATATTATAGCCATCCACACAATAAAGGGTAAAATTACCATTTTGCCCTTATGTTGGTTTTTCCTTCTAGATCTCCCGTTTTACTCTATATGGTGATCAATACACAAGATCTCATCTTAGTGTTAAGACTTGATGGGTAGCTAGTCCATCAAACTCCTGGTGTCAGTTTAATTACCAATCTCCATAAAATATCCAGAAGTGATGATATCACTATAAACTCTTTATTTGAGTGAATGTCCCCCGATATATGTTTTAATTAATAATTCCAACATGCTGACGCTAGATTGATACTCTGTAAAAATCCATTCAGATTATCAAGAATTATAATGAAACATATATGAGTTTACCACTCATCAAGGTTGTAGTTCATAATAAACGAATGCTTAAGTTGTATGTTTTAAGATTAAATTAATGACCCACTTTATTTTTTAAAACATACTTGATTCCATATTCATTTAATAATTCCATTATCGATAATCAACTACTATTATGATATAAAACTCATCATTCCCTTGAAGTAAACTCTTTTACTTGCACAGAGATAAATTGCAACACTACAGTCTAAACTATAATCAAGTGACCAACTTGATTATTCAATTGTGAATCCATTATTTTAGATTCTTATAATATACATGTTTCCCATATATCTCTATGTATATGTATATTACTTACAAAAAAATCTCGTTATCTTATGATTAGATATATAATGCTCATAAAAACCAAACTCTTTTGTTTTATTAAAATAAATATTTTCATTACAAAAATAATTGGAAGAAAATTAAGTTATAAGTAAATACACTTGCTTTTCATGGCACTCTATTTACATAACTCTAACACTTATGTGTCTCAATGAAAGACATAAATACCTTTGGTTAATTATTCAACCTAGATAATTAACTATGTATGATAATTGAAATTCTATATGAATGAACCAAAATCCTTAACAATTATTTTATTGATCTTTCTTCGTTAATTTTTTTCTTTAGTTAAGTAATTGAATCCTATTAAATGAACTCTCTAGTTTTATTTAGTTTGTTTATTAATTAGTGACTAGTTTTGAATAGGACCAATACTCTGAAATCACTCTAGCAATAGTAAGTTATATAAATTTGATTATGTGCACTTGAAGATATAAAGTACATAAAGTTTTTATACCACTTTTGAGGAACTAATTTTACTATTTTTGTTCATTTAGGTATTTATTTTATTTTTAATTCCTTTTACTTTTGATTGTTTTTTTTTATTTTAGGTACTTGATACGATATAAGAGACCATGAAGTGATAGCTTACACCTCTACCTAAAATCAAACAAACTAATTGGATCACAACAATCAATCAAACCAATTGCATTAATAAAAGAATCAAATCATATCAAAGTATTAACAAAAGGTTCATCTAACCTAAATACTAACCAAACATTTAGTCACATATTATCAAACATGAAATCAAACATAAACCCATGAAAAATGAATTGAAAACAATGGGTTCATAATTCTAATTCTCCCTGATTGTCTTCTATTGAATATTCTCACGATGTGGAGATTTGATTTTATATTTCGATGGATCTTTCTGATGAAATCTTCATGTTTTCCACTTCTCTAAACCAAAATCACCCCTGGAGAATGAACTTTATGTTTGGAAATCTCCTCCTAATGTCTCCTCCAACAACTCCTCATCGACTACCTCTGAAAATGTTTTTTTTATCACAAAATTTAGGGTTTTGAGAGATGGACGATCTGATGCATGGTTGTGTATTAGACCTGCATCACTACATTCTACGAAAATCAAGATTCTGCACTGCCTAGATGAAGTGCATGGGTAGATGCATAACCTTGCATCTCTGTTACACATCGATTTTTCTTTTTATGTCGTGTTTTTATCTAAATTCCTCTCCTTTAAGTGCATGAAGGCAATTATACTCTGTAAACACCCCTAAGGCAAATTAGTACCAAATATACGATAAAGTATAAAATATCAAGCAAATTAGATTAAATATGGGTGTAAAAATATAGACAAATATCTATCTATCAAACATTCTCATACTTAAGATTTTGCTTGTCCTCAAGCAAACCATAACCAAAATTATAAATTTTACATCAATCCATCATCAATTAGATTCAAGTTAACATACAATTAGATTCAAGTTATCCTAAAATTATCTCCTAAGTAATATTAATAGTAATCACATCAACAATCGTATTGTAATAAAATATATATAACTTCACACCCTCACAAAGATTTCTGTAACATCCCGTTACTGCTAGCAAGGGTATTATGGTAATATTGGGTTATACTGATAGGTTCCATTGCATTCACTGATTGAGCATGTTACTGGCCTCTAATTATAGAGGAACAGGTTTATTGCATATGCATTTATTTATAGGTACATGCATTCATGATTTTTCGGCATTTTAATTGTGAATATGAATTGATTGGATTGTGGACTGACTGAACTGACTGGATCGTGATTAATTGAGAAATTAGGAGTAAGTGGACTCGAATGACTGATCTAGAATAGTCTAAGAGTGATTGGTTATTGATAGC
>JANTPM010000007.1:11810288-11820607 GCA_025434745.1 Erythroxylum divaricatum | reverse complement strand
GATTTACCTTGCCAACATGAGTTACAAAATTAAAGATTACTTGGATCAAACTTTAAGTTCATTGATTTTGAAATCAAGTGAAGTACATGTTTGGACGGATGGTCAAGTCTAGTTTGCCAAACATTGGCAAATTTTTGAACATTGTGAACTTCACATTTGTTGAGTACATGAGTAGTAGAATTTTTAAGAGAAAGGGCTTGAAAGGAACCAGAGGAAGGAGTAGAAAATGCAAACTGTGATGTAGTGGAAGCTTTAATACTATAGAGCCCATCTCGAAGCACTCCTCTGAGCAAAAGTTTCCCTGAAACTTTGTCCTTAAACAAGCAATAATTGTCAGTAAATTCCACTGTGATATTGTTATCCTTTGTTAGTTTAGAGATACTCAAAATATTTTTAGTTATTTGAGGAAAATGAAGAATTTCTTTTAAGGCTAAAGGTGTGTGTTTGTTATCATGAAAGCGAATAGAAGAAGAACCAGTATGAGCTATTGAAAGAGCATTACCATTACCCATAGTGAGATGATCCCTGTCTCCATGTACTGAGCTGTCTGTAAGGTTGTTCAAGTTAGAGGTGACATGGTGGGTAGCACCATTATCCACAAACCATGTTGAGTCACTTCCAGGACCTATAGGAGTGTAGGAGGAGGATTGATTGTGAGCAATAAAAGTCTGTGGACCAGATCTGTGTTGTTGGAAGCTACCTGAAGCATCATGAGACTGATGCTGTGATTGTCAATTTGGTGATCTTTGTGCACCTTGCCAAGCTTGATCAAATCGCTTGTAACATTTGAGAGCATCATGACCAGGATTTTGACATAATTGACAAAAATTCATCCAGCTCCAGACCACCGACCATTTCTACCTCTACCACCTCTGCCTCGATAGCCCAACCCGCTTCCATGATTTGACTATCTATTGGAGTTGTTATTTTGTTATAAGTAGCAATGTTAGCTGTGGGCATAGTGGCAATAGCTTGTGTAGAGAGATTATTAAGTTGTTCAATATGAGTCTCATGCATAATTAGAGTATATTGAGTATCTTGTAAGGTAGAAGTTTTTATGGTGTGAGTAAGAAAAACAACTACTGGATAATATTCGTGTCCTAAGCCATTTAGAGCACTTAAAATGAGTTCATGTTCAGGGATTGGATGACCTACAACCAAGAGAGAATCTCCAATCGATTTAATCTTCTACATATATTCTGAAATGTTAAGAGCACCTTTTTGTATTGTAAAGAGCTGTTGCTTAAGTTGCAGGACACGCACCATAGATGTTTGGGCATACAACCTCTCAAGTGTTTGCCATACCTCAAGTGAAGTTGAAGAAGTATTGATCTGTCCAATCACATCATCGTCAATGGTGAAAAACAACCAGCAAAGGAGGAGCTGATCAGAATGTTTCCGGTCTCTATATTCTGGATTTGATGAAGGTTGAGCTTCGACAGTGATGGAAGATGAAATAACAACTAGATTTGGTGGTGAAATGCCTGGTGTGATGAAGATCTACAGCTCCAAGGCACGTATGGCTGCTAGAACTTATGCACGCCAGTTGATGAAGTTCTTTCGATCCAACTTAATGGGTAAGTTGAAACTGAGTGTTTTAGTAAGTGCAGAAAAATCAAGAGAAGGCATAGTCGATGTTATTTGATTTTATTGAGAATCAAAAGGATGATTGGCAGAAGAAGAAGCTTATGAAATGTGAGCCATGGATGTTTGTCCTTTGTAGCTCTGATACCATGAACGAAGATGAAACAAATTTTATGATGTAATTGCTACTTATTTTTTTTCATTGATTGAGTATATATACAGGGATTTGTATGTCTGTACAACTAAAATTTGTTACAACAGAATTGTGGTATTTTATTGTATATTGTGCAGGTGCATCCCGTTATTGTGAGGGAGTTGAATAGTTGAGTTGGAGCTAGATCTGGATCTGAAACTTGGGCTTGCAGCATTCTTTATGTTAGCTGTGCATGAAGACAATTGGTCTCTTACACACCGCAGCTTTCCTTGATGCTGGGTTCTTGAATTAGAGACCATATGTTGAATGCAGATGTTAAATTTGTAACCTAATTATTGCATAATAAGGAATTTAGAAGATACAAAATGCATATATGGATATTTTAGGCAAATTTTAACCATAGTTTGATATTGATCCTCCACTACAAATTTTCTTAATGGATTGATTTACTATGAAAACTTTAAATATATCAAAATCACCGTCGATCAAAAGCTTAATGTGATAGCATGTCAAGTTGAATTCGAAACCACTGACGTATCACCAACTTCCAACTTCCAAGTTTTCATTCCGAATAAACACTATGTGAACGTCAAGGAAGCCATTTTACAAAGCTATACTAATTTCCTACTCAGAGAAAAGGCCAATGTGTAATGTACTCGTCTAGATAAAGCAGGTGTATAATAAGATCTCTCGTAAACGACAACGTGACAATGTGCACACACATGCACATGCGAATAATACACAGTATGACCTCGTAAACGATAACTTTTAGACAGGAATGATTTCTCCATCATACACTCAGCGTCTCCTAACGTAGTAGAAGTACCTCATTTTTATGATCTAACCAAATAATAACAAGAACCAAAAGGAATTCATATTCATCCCACCCCCACCATCTTCTTTCCCGTCCCCTTTTCCTTCTTTTTCTCCAACCCCCGATGCCTACCTTTTCTCCACACCCTCTCTCTTAATCAACACGTCTTAAAGAAGTGAAGAACAAAACACATAACCCACCAAAATTCTTTTTCCCTATAATGACGCTTCCAAGTAATTTTTTCTTCATCTTTCCCTTCTTTGTCATCTTCCCTACAAGTCTTGTTCTGGGTCTACCTGATCCAGACCCAGTAAATGTGCAGTCATTTTTGCCAGCCCGATCGCCGCCAGCAACAATCCCTGCCTTCCCCGAGCAATCCAATGTCGCGGGCTGCCCCTTGGACCTGCCTGACGAGCTCCTCCAGGGCATAGAATCCGCATGTGGCAGCGGAAATGGCGGCCACGGACAGCTCCAGAAAACACGATGCTGCCCCGTGCTGGCAGCTTGGTTGTACTATGCTTACTCCGGTACGGCGCTTGGCAGGGCCGAAGGGGTGGCCCCTGCGGCAGGCGGCGCTCCACCTTCTTCGTTCGATAATTTGCCATTATTGCCAGATGACTCGGAGACATGCGTGGATACACTTGGAAAAGCGTTGAGAAAGAAAGGCATGGAATTGATTAAACCCAACGAGACCTGTGATTTAGTGTATTGTTATTGTGGGATCAGATTGCATCCGTTAAGCTGTCCTGAAGCATTTTCGTTGAACCAAAAGGGAAAGCTTGTTGGTGAGAAGGGTGTGAAGAGATTAGAAAGAGATTGCCTGAGCAGTAGTAGCAATGTTGATGGATTCCCCGGTCTTGGTGGGTGCTCCAATTGCTTGAACACACTCTATCTTGTGAGTTCTCTATCCCTCTATATATGTGACAAATTCATCTGTTTGCTTCTCTAATATAATGTTTCTTTAGTTCTTGAATAGACCAAAGTCATATCTTTCTTCGGCCAATAGAACTGTCAATTGGTAAAGGTGCGATCTTAAGAGGAAATAACTAACCAGTCTGGAAAGTGAAGAGTACTGTAGATGAAATGATCACTAACAGTCATTTTCTTTTTGCCATATATAGGTAGTTTAACTTCGTTAATTAAGTCGAGAATCGCTTGCCTGCAATAGGATCAAGATACTAACCCTGTAATGACTGCTGAAGACCTGAAGTTCTTCATCTGTCGAGATATTGTTGAATTCTTCAACTGGAAATTATAACTATAATAGTACTTAATAGGGCTTGTTTAGTTAGTTGCATTCCTTTATTACAAATTTGAAGTTGATTAATACACTAGTACGACCAGTCCCTGCAGTTTGGTACTAACCAACCAATCTTCTAACCGTCAAGTTTATTATCTAAGTCTCATCATGGTTTGGTCTCTTTTGTTTTTGATTTGGCTTGAT
The DNA here is from genome assembly GCA_025434745.1 of Erythroxylum divaricatum. Classification (NCBI taxonomy): domain Eukaryota; kingdom Viridiplantae; phylum Streptophyta; class Magnoliopsida; order Malpighiales; family Erythroxylaceae; genus Erythroxylum; species Erythroxylum divaricatum. Next base: position 11,816,611 of record JANTPM010000007.1, on the reverse strand, counting down.
GCAACAAACTGCAGTACAAGAAGTCTTCGTCATAAAAAATTTATGTAATGCAGCTTAACAACAAGTCTTCGAGTTCAAGCAAATCAGAAGACAGGGCCACAAAAATGCGAAACAAAGATTGCCAGTTGATGGGTCTCACATGGCTTCTCGCCAAAAATCGGACTGCTTACATTCATACAGTTTCGAATGTCTTACGAGCTATGATGCTGAATAGAGACGGTTCTGATCCTCACACCTGCGCTTTAAACAGCGATGGAATGCCCCTAGCTGTTGATTCTTCGGAAATCTCCAACAGTTCTTGGTCGATCACCAAGCAGTTAGCATCGTCTGTCCATCTATTTATTGCTTTCATTTACTTGTTACATAAATTGCTCTGACATTGTCTAATTCTTTCTCGTTTCAAGTTCTGTTTTTGCTGGGAATTATAAAATAGGCCATTGGACGGCCAAAGCATTTTCCTTCATAAAAGTTCAAGACGAGTGTGTAGTTTTTATTAAACTAGAAGTAGGCGTTGTAGTGGTGGGAGTCCACCAGCATGTGGGCATAAAGCAATGCTGCTCTTCTCGGGGCGGACAATTTGTAGCTTCTGCCAACCTACTTGGGCAGCTTCACGGGAATTTTATGGATAGGTCAGTGCAGTGTCTCACGTCCTATGGACCTTCTATTCTATCTTCAATTTTTCTTAAATTTATTAATTTAATACATGCCAACTGCCCTAAATTATGAATATTTAATTAAGGCATTAAATTGATGGACCCAATCTTGATAATTACCTCTTTTTTTAATAATAATTTAACACAGTACTACTGTCAACTTGAAGTTTGGTTCTCTTCACCCGTCGTTGGAAGGCTGCAAAGCTTGTCTTGTTCCAAAAGGCTGCAAAGCTTGTCTTAACTCTACTCAATGTTACACCTATAGTATGAGTGTATGACTATTACATCTTGTTAATATATCCCGTTATATCGCTATTACCAGATATACCATCACCATAATGAATATATTCAAAATCCAAAGATAAGTACATAGGTTGAAAAAGCCCAATGTCAAGATATGCGATCAAAATTTGTTTAACCATAGCAAGATTAAATATAAGACAAGTTCGAAAAAGAGAGAGTTGTTATAATGCCTTGGTCACATTTAATCAAACTTCACAACAGTATTAGTTACTCACTACAAGAAAAAATGGCGTTTACTGACGGAACTTACCGATAGAAAATGTTAATTTTTCATCATTAATTTAAGTTTACGACGGTATTCAACGACGAAAAAATGTGTCGCAAAATTGGATATTAATAACGTTGCCGACAGAATATCATATAAAGTGTCTTCCAACTTCATTATTTACTTCATTCTATATGTTATCTAGCATGATCTTGCGTAACAAGGCTTCGTATAATTTAAATATATTATTATGTATTTTTGTTATGAACAAGACAAAATTTGAAAGCCTATATAATCATATTCCAATTTATTGCACGAAAGGTTAAATCTCTCGACAGTTCAATAAAATTTAGCCATGGGCAGCCTCAATTTCTTGCTTTGTTAACATTCTTCTTGTTGCACATCCATATGCTCACCCAGGATATGTGAAAATTGATAAGTTACCATCAGTATCACTTGCTTCTCCCCCATTATCATTACGAGGAACTTTTCTTTCTCTTGTGTGAACGTATGGCTTAAAATAATGTCTACAAAATGTACTAGCTTCATCTTCTAAATAAGCATTACATATTGAACTTTCAACTCTAGTCTTGTTTTTGAAATTTTTCTTCAAGTGATGCAAATACCTATATTACAAAATATGGTTATTACAATTTATAGTTAAAACATGTTATTACTTCAATTACAATAATAAGAATTTGAATTATCTCTCAAATGGATACATCCATCGATATTGAACTGGACCAGTTATTTTTGCCTCATGTGCTAAATGCATAGGTCAATACTCCATACAATCAAAGAAACTTAGAGGAAGAACCCCTTCTAACTTGCACAATATTACTGGAATCTCCCTTTCTAGTATTTCCATTTCAGTGAACTTGATTTCGGATGACATTAAACTTTTGAAAAACAAACTTATTTCTGTTATCACTTCCCAAACCTTATTCGGTAGCAACTCCTGAAATGCGATTGGAATTAACCTTTTCATAAACAAATGACAATAATGGCTTTTCAACCTAAATAATTTGTACTTCTTCATGTCCACACACCTTGCCAAATTTGAAACATAACTATTAGAAAAATTTAGACTTTTCAACCATTCATACAATATCTCCTTTTGTTTTTTTTTTCATAGTGTAACATACTTTCGGATATTTACCCATACAAAGATCCCTATGTAACTCATTCCTTCTACAAAAAAAAACTACAAATCTACACGTGATTTTGCATTGCCTTTTGTTCCCCCTTCAATGTTTGTTATGTTATTGAATAAATTGTCAAAAAAATTCTTTTCAATATGCATCACATCTAGAATATGACGTATCAAATTAATTTTTCAATATGAAAAATTCCAAAAGATGCTTCATTTTCTCCAATCAAAGTTTTTACTAATGCTTGTATTTAGTTCTTCAACTTTAAATTCTGTAACTTTTAGCAAGCCTAATTCATCAACTTCTAGCAAAACCTCTTTACCAACTTTGCAGAGAGAAGGTGTTTTTACCATCCTATTCTTAATGAACTTTTGTTTATTACGTCTAAATGAATGATCTAGAGGAAGAAATTTCCTGTGATTGTTAAACCAATACACTTTGCCTTCGTTTGGAAGATAAAAGGCATCAGAATCATTGCCACAATAAGAATAAGCCAATTTTCCTGCTGTGCTCCATCCAAACAACATGACATATGCTAAAAAATCACTAATGGTCCACATCAATGCCGCTCTCAACACAAAATTCTGTTTCAGAGAAACATCATATGTTTAAACACCATATTCCCAAATATGCTACAATTCTGACATCAATAGCTGTAAGAAAACATCAATTTTTTGCTTTGGATTTGTAAGAAAATGACGTCGTTTTGGTTAACTTAAAGACGTTATGTTTTAGTGCCAAAACAACGTCGTTTGGTTTAAAAAGAAACAACATCATTTTAGCTAACTTAAAATGTTCTGCTTCAGTACCAAAATGACATCGTTTGGTTTTAATCCAAACGACATTGTCTCAGTTTACTTAAAGATGCTATGTTTCAATACCAAAATGACGTCATTTGGTTTAAAACCAAACATCGTTTTGGTTAACTTAAAATGTTCTACGTTTTGGTTAACTTAAAGATGTTATGTTTTAGTGCCAAAATGACATCGTTTGGTTTAAAACCAAACAACATCGTTTTGGTTAACTTAAAATGTTCTACTTCAGTACCAAAACGACATCGTTTGGTTTTAAACCAAATGATGTCGTCTTGGTTTACTTAATAACGTTCTACTTCAGTACCAAAATGATGTCGTCTAGAATTATAACAAAATGACGTTGTTTTGGTACACTAAAAAATGTTCTCCCTCTATGAAAAAAAACGTCGTTTTGGTTTGAAAACCAAATGACATCGTTTTGTTATAATTAAAAACATTCAAGCTTTTAGCAGGGCAGATGATGAAGGATGACAACATTTACCGATGACATTATCTACGGAAAGTTCCCTCGCCAAACCACAATTTTATTATTCCTGCCTTTTCCAATTTTTAGGTAACTTTTTCGACTGATATAATATTTCTGTCGGTAATTACCGATGATTTCTGTACCGTTGTTAATATTTCATTGCTATTTTAGAATTTTCTTGTAGTGACTCAAACATTTGTCTTAAGGCTGGAATCATTTGAATTTGTAAAGCTTTAGACTAATAGAATATGTTGATACTAGTTCCAGTTCCAGTTGCTGGCTAATAAGGAGTTCTCTCTTGTTTTCGTTTCCTTTGCACTAATTGCGTCCCTTATCCAACCATTAGTTCTTGGTCAAGCATGTACTCGCCCTGATTTGTGCTCCAATGGATGACAGTCTTGGGTTTAGCCTCATGGAGCTGAAGGATTGTATACAGCAGCATCAACTTGAGGAATGTTCCATTGACGGTGAGCGCGACACTAACCTTGGAGACACTTTTTGCAATGATGATCTCTCTTATCCCTGAGAAGACATAGATGCTAAGGTATTTTGCATTTTTCTTCTCTTTTTTGAATTTCTTATAGTTTCTGAAAGCTATTTTAAAAATTACCATATCACTTTTATGTAGAAAGGAAATGTTGCTAACCCATTCCATGTTTAGGTGCCAACAAGAGCTACTACATTGGGCTCAACAAAGAGTTTGAAGTTTCCTCCATAATTGAGTGGATTATTGATTATTGAATGACAACACATATAGAGTGCATTGCAAAATTTACTTGACTCTGCACACTAAAAGTTTGTAGCTATGGTGAGCAGGATTGTATCTATAGGAAATGTTCGGTTAATCCTCATCATCATCATCATCATCATCACCATCACACCTAGTCTGAAGTCCCAAAATAAAGCAGGGTTTGGGGTATTTGATTAATCCTCGTAATGAAAATAATTGATGCAAAGAAAATAGAAAGGAGGGGGGGGGGGGGGGGGGGTTGAGTTGATGCAATTGAGAAAAAAATAAAATTAAACTACATAAGCAACTTATAGAAAATAGTCAAAAGTGAAAAAGTGTCAAAATTGTGTAAAACCCAGTTCTCGGATCAATCTTGGCCTACGCATGATTAAACACATTTCATTTTATAATGCTTTCACACCTAGCCTAGGATTGTTGATCGTGGACTAACAACAGCTATGAATTATATTCAAGATTCTAGCAATGGGTTCGTAATAGAACAATCTAATGAACACATTAAGATCATCTTTACAATACCCAAATCATTCAATGTAGAATAACAATAACAATCCTTAAAGAGAGATTCAATATTAAACAAAGAGAAAACATGCTTAACTATGACTTGGGTGTCGATTTCACCTTCAAATCGGTATCGAGAATCCTAGCCCTCCATCTTCTCTATAGGTTTCCAAGAAGTAGCTCTCTCTATTGCTTCTGTTATCTCGAAACCCTAAAAATGAAGAATGAAATGTTTCTGTCATCAACATAATATATTTATAGAGAAAACTAGGTTTTTGGGTGAGCTGGCAAAAAGTCACACTAGTGACTTGTAGTGTCACAGCCATGACTAGCCTCTATAGAAGGCTCACGATTGTGAGTCAAGGTTGCATGTGTCACGCCTATGCTACATGTGTCACGAGCATGAGATGAGTCTTACCCCTATGACATATTTGTCATAGCCTTGAGATATGCCTCACAGCTATGACAATTTATGTATGGTCGTAAGCCACTTTTCAACATTCTTCATGTTGATATTTTCATCATCTACTCTTATCTTCCTTGGCATTTTCTTGTCTTCTCTTTCTTTAATCCTTCTTCTTCTTGTTTTATGAATATAATTGAGTGTGAATCACAAAAAGATGACTCAAAGAGTGTGCTTTCAACTCTTAGTCATTATGCTTCCAAATTGTACCTAAAACTAAATATGACCTAAAATAAATGTCTTAAGCATTTGAAAAAAGTAATCACTAAGTATAATGGATTAAATATATCAATAATTAAACACATATCAAGTTTCCCCACACTTAACTTTTGATCTTCCTCGGGAAAATAATCAAAATCAAAGTCACAAATTAAAACACTTACCCATTTTTCATATTTTCCCAAGAATTGATAGTCATAAGCAAAGATAAATAATTTTCAAAAACCATAGTAAGAGCTCAACATTCAATACTTCTACTCATGTTTAATAAACATTATTCACCCTTAGAAACTAAGCAATCTAGAGGTAGACTTGGAAAAAATGTGTTTAAATAAGATAGATCCATAGGTACACTAAAACATCATTCATGATCATAACATTTCACAACTTTGCATATCATTTCATTTCTCCACCATTAAGAGTTACATGTATAATCATGAATCAAAGGACTTTTTAAAGGTTTTATTGTGGGCAAGGGTAAGGTGAGATGTATTTTTTAGTAATGTAGCGTAAAAGTTATCAATCTAGTGAAGCAAAAGTAACACTCAATGAAACATTAAGCCCACACATTCATTCAAAACTAGGTACCATCAGTCATGATGAATGCAACAATTATATTTTACAGCTCAAATTCGTGCTCTTACACCATAGACCACATGAAGCATAACCAATTAGAAGAAATCACTTGTAGAAACTATTGATAATAATACATTGAAACTATATGTTAGAGTAGTGCCCTAAAGGCAATCCCCTTTAGCGCATTTTGTTCATAGTCATGTACAGACATTATGAATAAATA
>JANTPM010000007.1:11754758-11766552 GCA_025434745.1 Erythroxylum divaricatum | reverse complement strand
GTATAATTCATTTCTCCCTTCATAGTATTGTACCATAAATTTGATTCACTACAACTCATGACTTGTGAAAAGGTTTCGCGATCATTTTCTGCTCTTATATTGTAGTCAGATTCTTGTAGATATACAACATAATCACTAGTAATAACTTATTTTCTTATTCTACTAGACCTCCTTAATGTTGCACCAATATTCTCTTGTAGAGTATGTTGTTCAACTGGTTGCTGAATATTGTCAAGTAATTTCTGGATAACTAGATCTATTAGATTATTAGCAACTTGTGGAACTTTTAAATTGTCATTTTTGTTTACAGTAGACTGTTAAATTTCAACAGCTCGGTGTACAACGTCTATTTGCATTTGAGGATCGTTGTGAATGACAATCATCTTACTGTTTGAGGTAAAAGGTTGAGTATCCATATGATCATTTGTTAAGTCCAAATGACTTTACTTAGATATGATTTTGATGTATAACAAAAAGAACAAATAAAAAGAAGTCAGATGAAGACAGACAGACGAAGTCACGCAGATGCAGATGCGAATAGAAAAGCAGACGCAGACAATAAGCAGATGCAGACGTAGACAATAAGCAAAGCAGACGCAGACGCTAAGCAGACGCAGACGAAGACACTAAGCTAAGCAGACGCAGACGAAGACGCTAAGCTAAGCAGACGTAGACGCAGACGCTAAGCAGACGCAGATGCAGACGCTAAGTAAAACAGACACAGACGCGAATAGTAAAACAGACGAAGACATGTATAGAAAAAAAACAGACGCAGAAGAAGAATTGAAAAGAAGACGCAAGAGTCAGTTCGAGTTAGTTACAGAACTCAAATGATTAACCGTTTCTTTTAAAGATTCAAGAAACAAGATTCAAGAAGCAAGAATCAAGAAGCAGTTGGAGACAAAGGCTATAAATACAAGTCAAAGTCGAAGATTGCAAAGTTAGACGAGTTAGACAGAGTTAGACAACGTGAGAAAAAGTTGAAAAGTCGAGTTGAAAAAATTAGCAGATTTACATCTACGTGATCGTAAAAGCATTCTGTTCAAGTTAGCTGAGAGCTATTTTACTGTAACAAGTGTTCAAACACTTTTCTGAGAAAAAGTAGTACAGATAGCCTGCAGAGGCTAAGTGTGAAAGAATACTGATTGTAGAGACCTGAAGAGGCTCGCAAAGAATACTTGTAACGTTGAAGAGATAGTGAAATCTCATAAGGAACTCTGAGGACTGGACGTAGCCCACGGTTTGGGGTGAACCAGGATAAATCTCTGTGTCAACTACTCTCACTCTATATCTCTATTTTTAGATTCAAGTTTTATCAGTACTTAATTAGTAAACAAAGTTTTCAAAAGTTTTGATTAATCAGAATCTATCGGAAGTTCTATAAAGAATTTTATTTCTAACAAACAAGTTTTGAAAGATTTTACAAAAAAGGGGAATACACAATTCAACCCCGTTCTCGTACATTCTAATATCATTTCCTAAGTATTGTATTAACGTGTGATTCACTTCATAACCATCAAACACTTGAAAGAAATGAGTGAAATCTTTAAGTAAGGTCTATAGTGAATTTATACTTATCTTTGAGTGATGGTTTCATAGGTTGAGTTTGCTTATGTGCACCAATGAAAATTTGTCATGGTGTGTGTAGTAGATTGACACTTGAATTGGCCAAAGTTTCAGGGATTGCTTGCTTTAATCTTAGTGAAAATGAAGTGATAGAATCTTATTGGTTGTCTTTGATCTTTGATTGAGGACAAGCAAAAGTTTAGGTGTCTGGACGTTGATAAGTGTAGATTGCATTGTATTTTTATTGGTAATTTGATATATGTTTATTGGTTAAGTTAATTGTTTAGTGTGTGCTTAGCTTAAGAATTGTGTTAGTTCATAAACATTTGGGTTTTAAGTGCTCTTTGAGTGGGAACGTGTTTTTAAGCTTCAATATTATATATATGAGGTTCCCTGATGACAAAAGCTCAAGCATAGGGCCGTGATCATGGGGGATCTGTTATGATCGTGACAGAGAGTAGGTAAACTAGCCACGATCATACACCAAGGGCCATGATCATGGTCTATGGGTAGACAAACGCATAGTCATTTTCGAATTTGAGGTTTTGAGGGACATTTCAGAAATTTCGAACACTAGGGTTACCTTAATTGGTAAAGACAATAAAAGGATTATAATGGAACCTTAAAGGGGAGCTTACATTCTACCTACATTTGGAAACCTAAAAGAGACAGAGAAAAGAGAGAGAGAGAAGAAGAAGAAGAGGGTTCCAATGCCGAAGCTTCCCAAAATAGGTGATCCAATGTCGAAGCTTCCCAGAATAGGTGATCTCTTGACGCCACTTATAACATACCACTCTTATAGGACATATTGTTGACATTCCAAAGAATATTTGAGCGCATACCCCATAAAAATGACATATTATAGCAATCACATTATCTTATTCAAGGCATCATATACACGATATTCATAAATCATTTTCCAATTTCATTCACAAATATAATTTACATTGCAGATTACATATCATAATCCACATTTTTACACCGCAAAACATATGAGAGTTTTTTGTCCCATACAAAATATCTAACATGAAATAGGATGGTAACAGAAACTTTCTAACTAAACTCCTCAGACTTCTGTTGACCAGACCTTTGAGCCATTCTTGATTCCAAAAAAGAAAAGACTAAACTGCTACTAGATTTCCTTAGAAGCTAGGTCTCCCTAGTACCTGAAAATCTATGTTCCAATTTTGATGAGTTTGCGAATTGAGTGAGTGAACCATCATCGATGTGGTCACTTATGTCAAAAAACAAATATCAAGAGTATAAAACCAATTTCACGAATATATCACATTATTTAGAATCAATTCTCATTCATCACATCACTCAGTTTGTATACCAAATCACAATAAATGTATCATATTTCACAAGCATATTATGATTATAAGCATTTCGTAAAATCATCTCAGAACAATCCAATCACTCATCTTAACCATCCATATCATCAACATATACACTGGTATTTCATATCACTATTTAACACAAATCAATGGTTCCTTCCAATCATTCTCAGGATACATGTAAAGATATGTATATGCAAATGCAAATGAGACTCCACTTTCATTTTTATTTTTGATGTGACCGAGCGCCTATTTAATTATCTCGTATCCATTGTGGATATCAAGATCATTTTAGATACTGTCCTGTACCCATTATAGATACTAGGCTCATTAATAACTAACCCTGTGGCTCTGTGTGCACATTTCTTGAGAATTAAGCTCTTTTTCATATTGGTCACTTCGGTCACAACTTCTTTATCTGACCATGCATATTAATGGCATGAAATGCATCATTTCACACAATAAACTATCAATCGTTTTCATTCAGTATGCACAGTTATTTATCACATTCATCATATCTAAGTTCGGCATTCAACATTCAGCTGAGCACTCATTTTTCCATATTCACTTATACTTAGATAGCACTTCCAATAGATTCCCTAATATTAGACTCCTCAGACTATCAATGTCCAGAATTATCATAATCCCATAGGTGACAATTTAATAATTGGAATTTAAACAAAAACAAATCAAATGTAGTGAGAAAACATCTATGTTAACTCACAGTATGCTCCAGATTAGCTATTGCCTTGATGATCCGGCAATATCTAGATATTTTTAGTCAATTTGTGCTTCTATATCTTGTAATACACATATATTTACACATTACTAACTTGTTTAATCAAATGAGTACTCAATCATACACATGTATGTTCAATGCATGCTTAATTGACTACCCCAGGTATGTAATCTTATTCACAGTTCTTACTCATTCGTTCATCATAGCTTTTAAGCATCCTATTTGCAATTAGGTTATGCATTAAGTAAGTTTGATTAATCTCAATTCATAATCATACATTCACCAATCCCTTTTTAGTATTATATTTATAAAATTTCCCAATTCTCATTCAGTCATGCCTAATTCATTACTTATATCCTTTGAATCACATTTGCATTCATAAGAGCATCCTTATACCATTAATAACTCGTACTTCTCAAATTCATATACGTTGATATCAAACAATCCATTCCTTAAGTTATAACATCAGTCAACAACCTAAACTCGTCAAACACTTAGCCAATTGATTCAACTTATATCTAAGTTCATTTTAAGCCCTAATCAAGTCTAAAAGCACCAATGTATAGTGTCTTATCCATATATGATTCAACCAGAACACAAAACTTAAAATTTCCTCACTACCAAGCATTTCCATGATCGTGGGAAGGAACCATACAACTCCCACGATAGTGGGAATTGTGAACCAAAAATTTCACCTTCATTTTCCTTCAACTTTTCTTCCAAAATTTGATGGCTTCATGATAGTTGATCAATTACACCTCAATTATACCTTAAAAATACCTCAATTCCTCATCAATTCATCCCTAAAGCAATCTATAACCTGGGGTTTCCATACATTAAGAACAAAACCTATTCATTCATCAAAATTCAAGCACATCTTATCATCAACCCTATATATAATTAATCTTAATTCACCCGTAATCAATCTTAATGGATGTTATGCTCACATATATCACAATAAAGCAATAAATTACTTACTTCTTTAGTTCAAGGTCTCCTTAATTTAACAAGCTAAGCAAGCCTCCCAAGCATTCAAAAGTACACCAAGAACAAGACGGGATAAAGGATTCAATTGCACGATGAAGGCTGCAAAATTCCGGCAAAAATTAAAAGGTTATGGAGATTATGTGAGGGTGTCGTTGTTGAGGGGAAAGAAGGAGAAAGCTTAATACCAAAATATGAAAGAAGGTAGTCTTGCAAGGTTGAAAGTCGAGGTGCAAGTGTATGGCAGAGAGGTAGTACACATGTCTTGCCACTTGTCAAACGGAGAGCTAAGTCATGCATGTTCCTCTTACACTACCAATTATCAATCTATAACTAGTCCATTTGTCACTTAATCACTATGTCATATGTCATGCAACTATACCACTATTTGTCACTCTTTTATTCAAGCCATTTTCATTCTATTATTAATGCCATACGTCACCATTTCATAAGTCCAATCAACCTAAATTCCTATGTATCATTTTATCCTGCCCTTTAACGTTTTTCCTAGTCTAAATGCATATATCATTCAATTGTAACAATAAATTCCCAATTCACTAATTATAATCCATCCAAAACAAAATTCAAGACGTAATGAACACACAATTACATCATAATCATTTAAAATCTTTTATACCCCGAGATCTGTCAATTGAGTGCATATACTATTTTGACAATGTCATGATTCATGTATATATGTAAATATGATGCATGCAATGAAATGCACTTCATGAATTCTCATATGATATGACTCAATCTAATAATTAAATCCTTAAGTGTAGAAATAGGTTATTACACCATTGCTTTCCTGAATCATCTCACCTAAGTTTCATTTCCTCCCCATTTATTTTTTATTCATTTAAATGTGTAAGATTGATATGAGGTTGTATGGACATGGATTTTGAGTTATTCATGATGCTCTAGCTTTTCCTTTAGGATTTTGCTTATCTTTAATGTTAATTTAGTTGCTTTGTGCTTACCTAAGTTAGGCGTTGTGATTAATTAATGTATTTTCATATTTTGGTAGTAAATGGAGAGGATGAACTAGATAAAACTGATTAGATTAGATTAACAAGAGTCAGGCGATCTAATTGACCATTTAATAAATTTATTCGGTAATTTCATGGCAAAAGGTCCCGTGCGAGACTAGATTGTTTTTGTAGAGAGCTTTAGAGGATTGTTTTTTTAGAGAGCTTTAGAATTAATTAGAATTGTGGGTAATTTATGAATTGAGAGATTGCAAGTCTATAATTCAATTAGGATTTACAATTTAGGGAATGATTATAACTCAAGAGAGAGAAACACATAAAAGGCTAGATTAACATTAGTGATAGGTAAAATCCCCTCTCCCATAACTTGACTAATTCTCTTTACAAATTTCCATTATTTCATTATTCGACTGTTGGTAGTTTGTTTTGATTTAGTTTGCTTTTCAGTTATTATTTAAATTTGAGTATTAAACAAAGCACAACCTAAATTAAGTGGTGCTTAAGCACAATCTTTGTGGGACGATATCGGCTTTTCACTACAAGGAACGAATCGTATACTTGCGATTTTTAATGTAAAACAAGTAATTGGTTTTACAATCAATAAGTTTTTGGCACCTTGCATTTAGTTTTTGGACCCTACGTTTGAATTTTTGTGATGAATGTGTTGCTATGAGATTAAATGCATAAATGCATACGTGACTTAAATTGGGCTACTTGAGTGGAGAGTGAACCATATGGAGTGATGAAAGTATTTCGTCACATAAGCTTACTCAGAACTTGACGTTTGAACAGTGAGGTAATGTATAGAAGCACAATGGATTTTTATTTGAGCTTATGTGAGGAATTGAGCCTTTTTGACTACATTCTATAGTCATTTCATTTCCTTGTTTGTGTGATGCTTCCTTAGGTAATTACCTTTAGAACTTGCTTTTAATCATTTTAAATATACTAGATGCATGCTAAATAGAAATGATTAAGGCCTTCTTGCTTTAACCTTTGTCTTAAATGACCTACTTTTTTTATTATCCCTTGCTAGCTCTACTGAGCCTTTTACCTTTTGTTTCTTGAAATCACCCAAATTTAAAACCCATAAAGCCCATTAGCTTACCCAATCATAAGTTAATAGAGTTCTAAGCAAGACTTGAGTGTGAAATCACAAGTTAAAAGCACATTGCATATAGCTGCTGTTTTTAGGAAAAATTTGGTCATTTCCTAATTTTGGGCTTAATTACAAATTTAGGAAAAATTTGAAGGGTATAATGGTAATTTCACATAAGCTAAGGGCAAAAAGGTAATTTCACCATGTTTTTGTCAAAGAAGAGTTAATATTCTAGACCCTTCTTCGTGTATGGCCACGCACCCCACCATTAAAGAATTGAAACATTTTGTTTTAATTTAAAAAAAGAAGAAGAAAGGAGAAGAGAGGAGGAGAATAACCCATTTTTGGCTATCACTAAAATTCTACCCTTTTTTTTATTCTCCAACCCAAATCAAGGCGTTTTAAGTTAATTTTGGATTAAGGAACTCAAATGTATCATTAGAATTGAGAAATTCCAAAAGGATTTTAAGATATCACAAAAGGAAAGTTTAGGTAAATTTTGTCTCATCTCTCTCTACATTATGATTTTGAGTTTGGTGTTGAGATATGATGTTCTCCATGCTTGAATATGTCTGAAATATGGTTTAGATGAATGAAATGAGTAATGGAGAAATTCCTTTAAGCCAAAACCGAAATGCTTTCTTTTTAGTGAAAGTTTGTGAATTTTTGAATATCTTCTGAAATTGATGATTTAAATGAATTCTATGGTGTTAATTGTATTCGTGTAATGTGAATTGATGATAAAAAATTAAGAAGATGTGTATTGGATGGCTTGGTTGAAATGATGGGAGAAGGAATGGATTAATGTAATGAGTTGTATAATTATGATGGATATGGCTTAAATAAGAGGAAATGGATTGAATGTCTTGTTGTTTGGAAGTGTTTGTTATATAAAAAAATATAAAAGCATGAATTACTATGATAAAGTCTTGAAAATATGACTTGAAAGTCATGCACATTAGGTGTTTGATAAAATGTCTAAGAGAATTTGGTTTAGGATTTAAGGATTCGTAATGATATGCATTGGAAAGCGACTTTCATGATTACTTACAGTAAACTTGAATTTTTGCTTAGATTAATGAGTAATGGCCTAAAGTGTTTGAATAAAAATGTGCTTAATTATATTTTGAAATGAGTAAGTATTGGATTAAAGGTACTAAATGCCTCGAAAAATGCAAAAGAAAAGCTAATGTGAATAGTAAGGGAAGTAACCATGTGAGAAGCTTAATGACCGAATCTTATAGCTTAAAGATAGTAATATTGTGTTTTATACACTATGTTATGGTGTAAAAATATGAGACATATGTTTGAGTAGTAAATACAGTGTATATTTTTATGTATAAAGGCTCGAGAGCTATGAATCAAGCAGCTCATACTGAGGATTGTTGAAGTTAAGGGATTGTACACCTTCTTTTGAGGTGAGTCAGGGAAACCATATCTCAAATGGGATTAGAACATCCCAAGACATGCATGATGACTTGTATGTGAATTTTGAACCTAGGTAATGCATATTAGAATTGAATCTCAATAGATGCTAGTATAGTTGTGTATTTAATAAGTGACATTGTTTTCAATAACACTTTGCACTTGAAGTGCAAAAGATGTATTTTACTGCATGAAATAATGTTTTTGGAATCATATGAATAATATAGTCATATATGGTACATGTTTGTTTTCTATTTTGGCTTAGAGCCATGGTAAGGTTCTATTTTATCAATCAGACCGATAAATAAAGGCATGATGCCTTACTTGAATTTTTTGTACTTAATATTTTTATGATTAGTGAGGTAACAATTGGCCAATCGTGTGCTAGGCATAAGAGATTAAGCAACCCTGTACCCTTGACGCTGGTACATAAAGGTTGAGTCCCCGTATAGACCTTTCTATGGAACTTGCAGGTGATTCCATACCTAGGGTCTGGACACCAATGAGGTTATCACCTAGGGTCATGACGCTCTTCTCGACTGTAGTCTGAACTTACCACAGATGAAAGTTGAGCCAACATGGGAATCGGTGGGTGTGCACACTAGTTTGGCTAACTAGTGGTGGCACACACGTTTGTTTTGGCCTATTCTAAGATTTGTTTTTCTGACTAGATTTGATTTATACATATGATGGTGTTTTTTTCTTCTTTTGTGTACCAGAACTGGAACCTATGTTCATTGGATGAGTGATTAATAGGCTAGGCCTATATTATTTATAACTAGTATACATTGAGTTATAGGCTAGGTGTAGTGCCCCATTACCACGGGGTACGTACTGGAACACTCAGAGGACATTCCAGTACCTAACCTATGATAATGGAATGCTAGAACATTCATAGCATTCACTTAAACATGGCATCATCATTCTTTATTCTCTTATAAGACACCATCAAGAAAGACACAATATTTAAAAACCAAATTTCTCATTTCATTACTTAAACAATATGTACATTATAGCTTTAAAGTATCATTCAAATATGTACAATGACAAAACTAAATACAAAAATATGCTATATATGAGGAGTTATACAAAAATTCTATCTAATCCACCAATCTCAGCTGACCGACCTTTGAGTCATTTCTTCTTTCTAAAAATACAAGAATATTGCTTCTTGTAGAGTCTCTTAGTAGCTAAAATCCTCTCTCGATCTTGAAAAATCAACATTGCAATTTTGATGAGTTTTGTGAACTCAATAAGGTAACCATTATCGATGGTTCACTCAATTCATACAACACATCAAAACATGTAACATATAATTCACATCTTTGCTTTTTGGCATAAAGCATCACATATCACCTTTAAAACAATCATGTCGAACATTTCATTCATACAGAGTACACATATCAATTATAAATGCAATGCATATGAGACTCACTTTTAATTATTATTGTCGCTATGATCGAGTGCCTTTTTATTAACCCATATCCCTCGTGGATACCGAGCAGTATCAAATAATGTCCCATATCCCTTAGTGGATACTAGGTATATTCACAACTAAGCCTGAGGCTCTTATCACAGTCTGAGCTTTAAGCTTTTTATCCTGGAGACTCCGGTTATAACTGCCTTTATCTCTCATGCATTCATGTAATGGAATGTTGGGCCTCGATTCGCTTTAAGCATGTTCTCTCTATTTTGAGGTTTGGATTGATTATTTTCCTTGAGTTAGAATAATTTGGGATCTTAGTGTTTAATTTATAGAAATTAATTGAAAGGGTTTAGTTAAAATTAGAATTTTGAGAAATTCTTAGAAATTAAAAGAATAAGTTAGTGTAGGATTAAATTAGGAAGTTGTTTAGGTTTTTAAGGCTTAAGATTTAGCAAAATGGGCTTTTAGCCCATTTAAATGCCATTAAATTAATAATAAGGAAATCAAATGAAGGGGGCTTGGATAAAGAGTGTAATGGACGGATTTTATAAGGAAAAAGGAAGGAAGAATCAATTGAAAGTAAGTAGGATCTTAAAACTACGTAGTTTTGTTAGGTTAATTAGGTTAGAAGTTAAATCCCTAAGACTTTTAAAGGAGGACCACCGAAACTACAAGGAATAAGAGACTTTCGAAACTTATAGAAAAGAGAAGGGAGAAGAGAAGACTTCGGTGGATTGGAGAAGAAGAAGAAGAAGAAGAAAAGAGTAAGAACTTGACTTAGTTTACTTTAGAAAGAAAGGTTTAAGGGTTTGCTAAGGAGAAGGGAAGAGAAGGAGCTTAAGTTTTCCTTAAAAGCAAAAGAGAATTTCGTGGGTCTTGTCTTAAGGTAAGGATTTTCGGTTTTCTTTGATTTATTTAGGTAGGTTCTAGCTTAAATGGCTTAGTTAAGGTATGGGTAAAGTTAGATAGTTGTTATTCCAAGTTTTCATATCCTTAGGAAGTCAAATTTTGCTATCTTTGATGAATATGGGATACTTTTGTTTAATGAAGGTGAAGTGAGGCTAGTGGAGGAAGAAGCAAGGCCTTTGGATCAATCTTAAAGTGAAAAGAATTAAGGTGGGTGGTTCTTTAATACTTGAGTAATAAGTATATGGAACTTTTTATAATCAATGCTTTCCAATGACTTTGTTTTTGTGAATAATGTACTTTTTGAAATATGTTTAACTTGTAGATGTAATTCGTTGATTGTGAATGCATGTTGAAATGATTGAATATTGGTTTCGGATAAAATGGATTTGTAAGGCCAGTTACGGCTAATACTTTCAAATTGTGTGAAATGTGTGCTATCTTTGGATTTGTGGTGGTCCATTCTGAGTCAGGTGCACCTGTCTATTATAGGCTTCTCCCGCCTGCCCGCTAGTGGCCGTGGAGTTCCTTTTTAAGGACTCCTATTCGTTACGACTACACATGACCGCTTCGCGGAAATGTGTAGTACGTTCTGTTTCGGATCCACCCGAATCATTTTTCTGTGCTTATGTGATAGTTGAGTTGTAAATTGTCTATGTGATGATTTTTGTAAAATGATCTTGTTGGTTGAAATGAGTAAATAATGGATTTTGCTTATTGCTTGTTTATTAAATTATCACCCACGGAGCCGTGGTGCTCACCCCCATTTCCCTCCACAGGTATTGAGCGAGAAACCGAGTCACCGCATCGGGATTGAGGCAACTCCGATGCAATTTTGCTTTTGAAGTTGTGTTTGAAGTTTTATTTTTGAGAAAACAGACTTTAGGTCGCATTTTGGACCTTTATGTAATTTTTGCTACTTTCGATGTAATCGGGTCAAAATGCCCTCTAAAGTTTGTATTATTTATACTTTCTTTGTAAATGAAACAAAAGTATGGTTTTAGTGTAGCTTTGATATATGTTGTATGCTTGAGAATGTCAAAAGAAAAAAAAATGAATGAAAGCATGGAACTTGATGGATTGGAATTGAATAAAGGCCTAGGAGTAAGATTACCTTGCGATTTGAGAATGTGTAGAAGTTTAGGAGTGTGTTGCTGCCTTGGAACATTGAATTCTTATGCAGGTTGCAGCAAAGGATGGAAAATTTGGGTTAGGTGAAGAATAGGGGAGGTGCTGTCCAATTTTTGTTAAAATTGGGCAGCAACTTCACCTAGGGTTTAGAGTACTTTAGAGCTTGATTTAGCTTAGGTGGTCTTCTTGAAG
>JANTPM010000007.1:11730580-11745025 GCA_025434745.1 Erythroxylum divaricatum | reverse complement strand
AATGTGCCCAGCAATGGGAAAATTCTGATGCCCAGTCACAACACGAAAATAAACTGGAAAATCATTATGCATTCAGTCTGTGATTGTGATGTGAATCTGATATGAATTAAATGCAATATGTGTTTATAGATTTCTGAATTTATGAATTATGATTCTGAATATGATTCTGTGTTGTGTTGTACGCAATTTTGCGTAATGCATGAATTGAGTGAACCATCGATGATGGTTACTCATTGAGTTTCGCAAACTCACCCCAATTGCGAATATTTTTCAGGACAGCGGTAGAGAGACTTCTAGCTCCGGATTTTGAGACTTTCCTGCTGTGTGTGCCGGCAAGAGGAGCATGGCCCACAGGTCGGTCAGCTGTAGATATTTTTGGGATTTTAGGGGATGATCTAGTTAGGAATTTCAGTTTCTTGTGTTTTATAAAAGATGCTTTGGACAAGATCATGTAAATATGGATTTGTAAAATGAATGAAAAGTACTCTCTTTTGGTTTTAAAATAGAGTGAATTGGATATTACTGCTTTATTTATTATGATGCCATGAGGTTTATGAGAAGTGATTGTATGGTAGTGCACCCTCATCGTAGGGTATGTATCGGTATGGCCTACAGGCGTCCCGGTGTATACTCTACGGTAAGGGGGCGTTACAGAAGTTCCTCTTAGTAAAATGTTGTCCCATGGAGTACAAAGTAGCAGTTGCTTCTTCTTGATGATGCTTGTAATAAATATTATAAGTATGCCAAAAAAATTCATTTTTCTATCATAACACCCTACCCCAAAACACACACCTTTTCATTATAATTGGTTTACTATGGTTACGTTTTGTGTAAGGAAAAAAAGAAAAAAGTTTATGAAGTATATCACATTTGTGAAACCATTTGCTTCATATTCACCTTTTAATGAGTATCCATTTATATTCTAGCTTATTCAATATGAAAACTTCTATTATTCTCGAGTTTGGGAGTTGAGTAGTATGGTATAAGTAGTGGAAACAATAACATAATTTGTTTTATTTTCTCCCTAATTAATGGATATCTAATGAAAATATCATCTAATTCTTAGCAATGAACTTGTATTTATTTTCATATTATTTTATTGTGCATTAGGCTTAGTGATAATTTTTTTAAATTACTTGCTTGTACTCATTCATGTAGATGGAGTTTGGCGGGTATAGGTTAGGACTCTTGTTCTTTGGTGGAGATGGTTTCCAATTCAATTAGCTGATATTATAATTCCAATGTACTTTGCTTAAAACTCTAACGATAAACCATTTATCTCCTAAGATAGATATTTCAATTATCATAATCTAAAGTGCTAAATATTTGATTAGGAATTGAACTCCTTATTGAATAAAATGGATGTTATCAATAGAATTCTTGGTTTCTGCAATTGAATAGCTTATAAATATAGGTAACCTAATTAACTAGTAATGTTATTTGTAGACAATGTCCTTAGCAATAATGAAACCTTTTTACTTTTAATGTAATGGTAAAAAGGTCAAATTAGACTTAAACATTTTTATCAGAATTCAGTTTAAACTTAAACCTTTTAATATATTAAAAAAGAACTCTAACCTTTTACAAAAAATTAAATTTGGGCTATAACTTACCTTCTCCATTATTCTTCCATTACAAAAATTATGCACGATATCTTTTTATAGATCCCTTACCACATGCTTATTATACGTCACAATTAAGATCCTAAAATTAAAAAAAAATGAATTAAGGTTTTGTCTCTCTCTCTTTCCTCTCTCCTCTCTCTTTCTTTCTTTCTTTATCTTCAACTTCTTTACTCACATTTTCTCGAAATAAAAGTCTCTTTGATCTCCATACCATTACATAAAAGAAAAAATGAACACTTTTATATAAACTCCACCTGTCATTTCTAATGTGACCGATCATTATTTGAGTGGAATGCATGGAGGAAGCATTGACAATCAATTGTGAATGGATTTACCTATTGGCTTATTCCATATAGCTAATCAATTGATTGAATTTAGTGACATAGTAATTTAAAGACATTATTTATCTTGTACATATTCATATGTATATGATAAAGTCTATAGAATAAATGTACATTGCAAATAAAATTATGATGAGGTCATAATTATGATATTCATATTGCATGTGTGTAAGAATAAAATGATTAGAACATGTTATAGTTTTTCTTATAAAAGAAGTAGACGATCTTATAAACTAAAGTATGGAGATACCTAAACAAGTATATAAGTGTTTGTTAAAAAACAAGTTTATTGAACTAACCCTATATGAGAATTCTATTTATAACATTACTTGTATGTCTATACAAATTTTCATTATGATGATTGCATAAGTGATCCTTTAAATTGAGATCATTAAAGTATCTCATATAAAATCGCTATGTTTTGATATTACTTATGAACCATTCCAATTCAAGATAGCTCAATTGGTAGTTATTGGATATAGCATAAACTATATGGAATTATTGAGGGATCAATATAGGATTTATCACCTTAAAGTGATTAGAAAAAATTATCCACTATTATTGATTATTATTAATTTGGGAAATCCTTAGCTAAGATAAAATAGTTTACAAATATTATTAATTGAATCAATTACTAATGGTGGAGGACTAACATAATTTGACTCAAATAAAGTAAGACATAAATTCCATACTCTATGCTAAATGACAATTTTGATTTATAAATATGAATTGTTTAATGATAAAATTAAAGATAAATTAAAAGAATTTAATTTGTGTAATCTTGAATATGACTTAGAGTTAAAACTTATATCAACTGCAAATAAATTTATGAACCTAATGGGTCACACATAAATAATGAGTTAAAAAGAAAATTTGCTGTAATCATATTGGATTTGATTGTAAAGTTTGAGAAATTTTGTGAATAATTATAAATGTTTAATAATTAGAGGTCAATATGAGATATTAACTCTTATTTTAGGCCAACTGCTATTTAATTAGAATTAATTTTAATTTTAATTAAATTTTATTCAGATTAAATCATTAAAAAGTTAAACCCTATTATAAATAGGTTAAGTTCCAAAGGAGCTAGCATTTCTTACCCACGATAATTGTACAGTTTTATTAGGGAAATGATAAGAAAAGAGACAAACTTCACCATATGGTATGATGTACAATTTATGATTTATTTTGTTTTATGTGCAAATTATGTTATAGAATTTTAAGTGATATTATCTTTTACGTGTAAATTATATTAAGGAATTTTGGAAGGTTTTGTAGGGGCATTATGCACGTGAAGCTGCTAGACTAGAGGAGGTTGTCGCATGTATTGTGGCTGGAAAAACATAAATAGGTGGTAGCCAACGGCAGCAGTAGCTAGGACCTAAAGGTTGCTGTTGGCACCAGCTGAAGGTGTTTTTTCCATAAGGTAGGGATAGCATGGCAGCAGATGTAACACAAGCGACATGGGAAAGCTTGACTAGGTTTTATGGTTTTTGGTTACCAATGCCAGAGAAAGGAAGATGAAATCCTGGTAATAAGAGATAGCACTGCCGGTGACAAGCAACAAAAGCGAGAAGAGACAGATGTGTGTTGACAATGGTAGCAACAGCTGGGATTCCTATCGTTGGTGATGAGTTTGTGGAGAGAAGAAGTTGGAGTAGAGGTAGCTTGTTATAGACATTGAAGAAGATGGTAAGAATGACTCATAAATAAATAAATAAATAAATTTTTTAAATGAAAATATGTTATCTATCTTCTGACCAAGGATTACCTTTATAATATCATAGTCATATGTGTTATTGACTGTGATTATATTATTTTAGATGAAAGTGAGTAAAGAGATCTTGTCATATGCTATGAATGACTTTTTTTCCTAGTGATCCTGTTCATCTTTCTTCAACTCTTTCTAATATTAAACTTCCTTTTAATGTTAAACACACTATTTCTGACAAAATCAAAAACCTACCCAACTTTTTAAGGAAAGTTGCATCTATGATATTTCTTTACCTTTGATTAGTCCCTATAGTATATATTCCTAAAATCATTCTTTGATCAAATATATTAGGACTATTTTGACTAAAAATACTCCAAAGATAAAAGAAATTATCCAGAGTTCTCATTTGGAATAATATGGTTTAAAAGCTACTATAATTGAACACTATCTGAAAGTGGAAATTCCAAAGGAACTCGTCACTCTTTGTAGATAGCAGAATCATACTCATCTCTATATTGGAGCTATTCGTCTTGTTCTTACATTTCATGGAAGAAAAGGAATCCCTGCTATATTCAAGATATCTCTTCTTGACAATGCCTATAGTAGGTACAAAAATGAATTATTTGGTACTTTTTTTACAATCCTCAACAATAGAAGTGTCATCCTTACCATTGATCCTACCTTATTTGAAATACTCTAGGACCAAATCTAGATCCAGATCATTGAAACAAAACAAAGTTCTATAATAATTATGGCTACTTTACATCATCAAATGATCTATCGCCTTCAGAATCATGCTTTTGATATAAAATTTCCAAACTTTACTTCAGATGCTTTGTATATTGTAGCAAATAGAGCTCGTGATCAGACTATCATGATCCAACTTCTGAAGCAGCTACCTCTATGGAGTTTGAAAAGTTTATTCATATATAATAGATCACTAATTACCAAAAAGTGTTTTATGCTTATCACAAGCATTCCCTTCATAAAACTACTCCTCTTATTCTCAGGACACTAAGAGATGGATTAGTAAAATCCATTTAAACCAAGCCTAATGAAGATTAACTTGGACCTTTAGGTACATCTGTCCCTATTTTGATGCTTCAACCAGTGTTCTCATATAAAGAAGGCAAAGATGGACCCCTTATCTATTATTTCAAACTTGATGGGGAACCTATATATATTATCCATCATCGTGGGCATTTTGTTTGGGATATAGATCTGTCCATGTGTATACCAAACTATAAGATATCTCAATGACTATGATGATTCTAATAGTGATAATGAGATCTATGTTTGAAGGAGGAAGAAAAATAGAAGAAGAAGCTAATAACCTGGAGAAATTCATCATTGTCAACCTTCTTAACAATTCTATCATTGACATGATAATCATAATCTTGATTCTAGACTATGGGTTAGGCTTAAAAATCCAAAACCACGACCTAAGAACCTTCATAAACTACTCAAAGCTGTTGGAAAGGAACATCTATTCATTATAGATTCAACACCTAACAAACCTTAACCAATTATTCCTTCAATTCCTATTGTACCTACTCTAGCCCCAATTCCTTGTATTATGTGAGACCATATAAGGATGAATTTCCTCCTCTAAAGAGACATATAGATGAGTATAACAGGGTTATCTCTACCCCTTACGTACGTGTTATAGGAAGTACTTCTTAAAAATAACTATTATCTCAAATCCTACCAATGAAGTGCTTAATTGGAAAACTAATAATGATTTGGCCCAAAATAATGTCCTTCAACGGATTGATTCTAAGCTTGATGAACTTAACCAACAACCCAAGTTACTAAAAAGAGGGTCAAAACAATCCCCTTTCAGATCCAAAATCTATACACCTCTTTGAAAGATCAGATGGCGTAACTTGATATTAATCTCAGATATTATATTAAAACACATTATTTTAGACTTCATTTTTACCAATAAAGAGTAAGAACTTCAAAAGTTGAAAGAAGTGCTTCAACAAACGGAGGTTGATATGAAAACAGAACAATCTAAGACTGTATATAGGGCCTATCCAACTACTTTTTCAGTTTTAAAACCCATTTATTCACCCCTAACTTATCCTGAAGCTGTTGATTATGAGAAAATCTTCAAAAATGAATTATCCTTTAATTCAGTAGTATATCCATCCTACCAGCATCAAACCCAAATCCACTAAATTTCCAAAACCCGAACCTACAATGATCTCTAATCTTCATCTTCATATACCAAACCTATTGAACCATGGACAAAAATTTTGCAAATCAAAACTCTACCTTCTTCACTATCTAAATCCCAATAGCCCCTATCTATTGGAAAAGATATAGCCCCTCAACAAGAGCTCATTGTAACTCTTGCCCTAAAATCTACTATATAAGCATCTGGAGAATCCAGCCCTAAGCATTCTAATATATCTAAACAGTCTTTTGAAATATCTAAACCAACTTTAAAAGAATTGGAGAAATTTGTTGATTTATCTGATCTAACTCAGATCATGAAGACTATTCCTGAGCCAACTGAAGTCAAACTAGATATCAATGAAGCTGAATCAACAAGAACTGAAACATTCAAACCCATACAACCACCAACACAATTAACACCAACTAAAACTACTTCAAGACCTTGATTTACATTTGTCAATCTTTTACCTAAAAAATGTAGAGAACACCTCTATAAATTTGGCGCATAGATTGATTTACAGCTGATTTGATCAAATAATCCTTTAAGGGATATTTTACTTGAATTTGCTTCTTGTTTTACTAGTACCTTATAGGAATGGTGGGAGAGTTTAGATGACTATTGAAGACTCTAATATATTCTACCATAGGAATTCTTCTTAAAGTCATTCATAAAGAGTTTATTAGAGATTTCGAGCTTATTAATAAACAAATAAGTTAAGAGTATTTTGAGAATAAATTTTGTTCTCTAGAATGACAAGATTTGTAAAAGCACTTTCCACATATTACAGAAGGATATTATCATCTTAATGGATTTAATGATTTCATTGTTATATATTTATCTCCTCTCTCGCATATGAATTACAACTAGAACTCCAAAAGACATTGTAGCATTACAAAGAGATATATTTCTTATAAAAATATATCAACTTGCCTTAGCTTCTTTGGGCAAGCTTTTTGAACAACAAACATTCTTCAAAAACATGATGAAAGGCAGTTATTTACTAAAAAAGCTTGCAAAAAGCCTTATTTGAATCTCGTGTAAGGATAAAAAGAGATTGTGACTGTCATACTAATAAAAAATATCATCACAGAAAGTTCGCCTTTAAGAAAACTCACAGATCCCACATTTCTAATAACGGAAAGCATAAGCCATTTGGAAGAAAAATGAAACTAGTTTGTTTGATACTTTAAATAAAGAACTCCCCAACCAAAAGAGGTCGATTGATGTTTTATCTATGCAAAGCAGGCCATTATGCTCATCAATTTCTATTGAGGCAAGTTTTAATCTATTTAAAACCCTCAATATACTACAAGCGCCTAGGTCGTTGGTGTAGTATGTAAGGTGTCGATCCCTCAAGAAGTTGTTGAACTAATCTAATTCTAAGTTATCTAAGGCCTAAGAATTATTAAAATGAAAATAAAAACAAATAGAAAAGTAAATACGTAAAGATGATTAAATAAAATTAATTTGTAAAATTCACATAAATGAAATCAAATATGTAATATCGTGATTAAAAATTAGTCCACAACCTAATTAGATTTTAAGCATAATATTAAATAGTCGGGTCCTCATATGAGATCTCTCTCCATATAATTACCGATTTTATTATTTGCATGATCTATTAGGTTAATTAACTCTCATTAACCAACCCAATCATTTTGCATTCGATTCACTCTCTTGATTTATTACCGAAGTATGAAGTTACAACAAATAATCACAACACCTAAATGAATTGACACAAAAACAATTAGATTAATATTGAATCAAGTTTAAATCCCTAAAGAAAAGTTAGAACATCATCATCAATCTCAAATCCAGCTTACATCATCAAATCCATCTTACACGTTCGAAGAAAAGAAATAACAAGATGAAAAGAAATTGTCACTTGGATAAAATCGAGATGGCTCGAGAAAGCAATAGCAATAGAAGCCCACTCCTCTCTCTTCTTCTTCTTGGAGTTTTCCCAAAGTGGCAAAAATTGGGGCTCCCTCTAGGGTTCTTTCTCTTTCTTTATATAGTCTTTTCTATTTTAGGTAAAGGGTTTTTTAGGGTCCAAAAAGTTCCAAATTTCCCTCGAAAAGTTAGATTAAGGAGGTTGTCCACGATATCTGTCATGTAGGCCATAATTGTGGCACTTAATTTTTGCTCTCTGTCATGAGCATGACAGACCCTCCATGCTTCTATCAAAATCGTGTCCCTGATCCATGCTTCAAGCTTCCTCCGAGTTCTCTTCGTTCTCTAATATTTGATCTAAAACACTAACAAACACATCAAGAAACCTCAAACACACAAAATTTAAGCTGAATAGCATGCTCTGACCCATGAAGCACCCAAAACACAAATGTTTAACTAAATGACACAATCCTAAACTAAACATGCACTAATCATTCAATTTAACAATTAAACATATACTAAACTGCCCACTAAAACATTATGTAACCTATCACTATCAATTTCCTAACAAAACCAAAAAGGGATGTGAAACTATTAGAATTCATTGAGGCTATAAATGCCTATCTATGATAATGGAAACATTGAAGACCTCATTAAAGAACAATTTAGTGAAGATGAGGAAACAAAGTTTGTTGTTCCAATTGACTATTCTGTCTGATAATCCAATCTGTAAAGATGAAGATACTAAGGATTATATGTTATACATGCTACAGCAAAAATGTTTGAAGGTAGACTCAAGGCCTATCACTGTTCCTCGTCCTTATGTCCATATCCAACTAATATAGTAGGATAAATATGACAAGACAATTAAGGCTATGGAATATTGATAGGTGTAGTTTATACTATATTTTGATAGGTATTTTAGTGTGTTTATAGGTGTTTAGATGATTATCGTATCTATAGGCTTAGAATTGTGTTGATACGAGTGTTTGTATATATTCTAAGTGTTTGTTTAGTTTAGACCAAGAATTGGATCTTAATATTATGTTTCATGAGTTATTTGATGTGTTTGTGAGTGAATGAAAATAGGAAATTGAAGAAAGGAGAAGAAGTCAAATGAAAATGCAGAACAAAATGAAGGTTCAAAGTACAAAAGAGATGCATGAGTGTGCATCATCTCATGCATGTCTCTTAGGTAGTGCAAATTTGTGTCTTTTTTAGCAATTTTGGTGATGCATACTTTGATGCATGACCGTGCATAATAGCGTACATCTATCATATAGCAATTCTAGTAAATTTAAAAGCATGAGAGTTTCTTCGATTTTTTTACATTTTTAGAACCAAATTAAATAGGGAAACACTATAAAGAACCCTAAAAGCCTCAAGAACTATTTAAGAATGGAAAGCCTAGTTATGTAAGGAATTTTCAATTTTCTAAGTGCATCAATAGAGAATTTAAGATGAGCTTGACGAGAGATCTCAACTTCTTTCTTGCACTCCAAATCAAGAAAACAAAGGATGACATCTTTATCAATCAAGCTATGTATAATAAAGAACTAATTAAGTACTTTAACCTATGAGGAACACTCGCAAGTGTCACAACTAAGTTGAACAATGCTAAAGAGAGCAAATCAATTGATGTAAAACTTTAACAAAGTATGCACAAATAGGCACAATATTATGTTTGATGTATGGTATATGTTGCATTTTAATCATTTCTTAGGAAATCTCATCTTTTAGCTATTAAGAGCATAATTAGATATTTGAGTGGCACCATTTTTTATGCATTGATATTCTAAGCAGACATTCTTTAATTTGATTGACTATTTGAATGAGGATTACACTAGAAACCTTTAGATAGAAAAATCACATCATCTTGAAATCTCTCTTATGATCCAAAATCATGGTACTTATTAATTTTTAAGCAATGCATTAGTCTTATGATTTATTAAGGAATAAAATTCAATTGATTTACCTTCGTGGAAGTCGAATATAAAGTGGTAGTAGTTCTTATGCAAAAATTATCTGACTTATACCAACTTAAAGACTACATCATAGAACTTACAAAGATATCAATTAGGTGTGATAACACTACTGCGATTTTCCTTGCAAAGAACTCCATTCAATATTCTAAAACTAAACACATAGAAATCAAATATCATTAAATTAGAGATCATGTGCAAAATAGGGATATTGAGTAAAAAGTTACCGATGCACTACATCAACTTTGCAATATGTTCACTAAACCTATAAGTGATTATAAAATTTACACAATTATAAGATAATTGGACATGACTAATGAAATTATATATGATTAGTGTTTATTTTAACCCTTATAATTACCCTTAGTTGAGATTGTCATGAACAATTAAGCTTTAAATGTGTTAAATATTTTTTAGACATTATTTGGATTAAAAAATACGCTAACAATTCATATTGGTTGACTAATATATAGTAGTGATCGATCATTATCCTTTGTAAGACCATTAGTCAATGTAGTAATCAACCACTACATCACATTAGTCGACCAATGGCCTTTAGCAATCAACCATTATAAACATGTTTATATACTTTCTATAATATGAGCCTATTAAGAAATTGGTCTCTCCTTCATCTATTATAAAATGAAATTTGAACATTTCTACTTGTAATATCCCATCTCTTAAATTGTTAGAGGATCTAAAGTGTCAGACTATTGAGTCGCATGAGTGACATCATATAAAATGAACTTGGTACATTTGTGATATGTTGTATGATTGCATTCATATGCATAATATTAGCATGCACACATGAATTTTGATTTAGACAAATTGCATGTAGTTGACATATTCTGGGGTAAGAAATTTAAATGAATATGAAATGAATGTGCAATTCCAATTTCTTGTACTATGGATTACCAATGATAAGAATTGATGGACTAAAATTGATAACTTATAATTTATTGTTACAATTGAGAAATTGATGAATTAAAATGTACATTTAGT
The DNA here is from genome assembly GCA_025434745.1 of Erythroxylum divaricatum. NCBI lineage: Eukaryota > Viridiplantae > Streptophyta > Magnoliopsida > Malpighiales > Erythroxylaceae > Erythroxylum > Erythroxylum divaricatum. The sequence continues at coordinate 11,734,283 of JANTPM010000007.1, read as the reverse complement.
CTAGGTAAAATGCCAAGTAGCAAGACAAGTGCATACATTAAAAATTAGGATGACAAAACTTATAAAATGAGTGACATTTGGCATACATAATTGAGTGACATTTGACATAGAGATTAAGTGACATATGGTAGATTAAGAAGAAGACATATGATAGCTTAAGAAGAGGCAATGTCTACCATTTAATGGTAATGCATGTAGCTTGCTTCCTTGTAGGACAAGTGTCCTTAAATAAGGAGACATTTTTCTTAACTTAGTTAATGACACATGTATATGGCAAAAGCTTTCCTTAGATGTTTCTGCTGGAATTCATTCTTCCTCCTTCCTCACATTTCCAAAGTACACTTATAACCCTATAGCTTTGAAATTCTGCTTTTCTTCTGTTTATAGTCACTTTAATATTTATATAAGATTATGATCAAAGACAGTTATAATATGCTATCATCTCCTTACATTTGCTAGAACCAATCTACTTCCACTTTGTGCTTGGATGACCTTGCATGCATGGAGAGCTGAATTAGCTTAATCTTTGAGGTAGAATTTGAGCTAATTAAAAGATTGATATTTATGGCATGTTATAATAGATAATTAATGATGATGAAATTGGGATGAATTGTATATGATATTGAAGATGAATTAAGCTAGAAATTTCTACAAGAACTTGGATACTTTTCTGTTGTATTCTTGATGTATGAATAGTAGGTTATGGATTGTTTTATGGATGAATTAGATTTCAGGTTGAATTTATGTTAAAGAAATGTGTTAATGTATTGATCTTGACATATCAACATAACTAGGATACATGATTGATAGTGAATGATATTTTCTGTTTTAATTTTGATGGGTGAAAGATAATGATTTGTGAGTTATCTAATGAATGATTTTTGGATTGCGTTTGGACATGAATTTGATAAGGGATTGAAACATGAATAAGGTATAATTGAAGTTAAATTGATGGACTTTGTTGAAGGTGTGTTAGATAGAGTATGAAGGAGTAAAAATTAGAAGCAAAATGAAGGTTATGGGTGAGTGAACCTTCGATTCACTCATCCCATGATCGTGGGATTTATATGGCTCATTCCCATAGTTGTGGGAAGTACTTTGGAAGGAGAAAATGTTAGTTTTAGGCAATTTTTGGACTATATATGGTTAAGACACTTTATAATGGTGTAATTGGACTTTAATTGGGCTTAAAATAAACCTAGAAAGTTGCTTGATTAAGTGATTAAGTGTTTGATGAGTTTAAATTGTTAATTGAGGTTATAAATTATGTAATGAAATGATTGATATCAATTTATATGAATTTGGGAAGTATGAGTTGTTAATGGTATAAAGATGTTCATGTGAATGCAAATGTGATTCAAAGGATATAAGAAATGAATTAGGTATGATTGAATGAGAATTAAGAAAGTGTGTGAATACTTAATGCTTGGAAAGGATTGATGAATTGAGGGAAACCAAACTTACTTAAGGCATAAACCTAATTGAAAACTAGACATATACAAGCTATGATGAATGAATAATCAAGATTTGTGAATAAGGATACATACCTGAGATAGTCAATTAAGCATGCATTAACCATAACACATATAAACGTATGCATGATTGAATAATCATATGATTGATCAACATAGTAATGTGTGAATTATATGTGTGTATTGCATGATTAAAGAAGCAAAGTAGATCGTCAACATCCAGACATGGCTGGGTCACTAAGGCAAAAGCTTATCTGGAGCGTACTATGAGTGAATCTAGATGTTTAATCACTATATTTGAATTGTTTTTCATTAACTGTTAGATACTGAACTGTTATTGATATGATTGTGATAATTCCAAACCATCAATTGTTCAAGGAGCTTGATGTTTGGGATTGTACTGGAAGTGCCTTTTAATGGTATGTACAATATCGAATGTGTTCCTAACTAAATGTTGAATGTTGGACTTAAATCAGATGAATATGATAAATAATTGTGCACACTGAATGAAAGTTATTGATAGCATATTATGTGAAATAATGCATTTCATCACATGAATATGCACGATCAGATAAAGGAGTTTTGATCGGAGTGACCAACGTGAAAAAGAGCTTAAAGCTCATAAATGTGCATAAAGAGCGACAAGTTCAATGATTAGTGAACTCGGTATCCATAATGAGTACAAGACAGTATCTAAAATGAGCCTTTATCTACAAGGCATATGAGACAGTTAAATAGGTGCTCATTCACAATAAAATAAAAATGAAAGTGGATTCTCATGTTCATTTGCATATTTATATCATTACATGCATCATGTGAATGATTGCAAAGAATTACTAAATTAAGTTGATATAATGATATGCAATGTTTGTGTACATGTTGATGATATGAATGATTGAAATGAATGATTGGATTATTCTAAAATGATTATATGAAATGTTTGTATTTATAATGGACTTGTTGAAATATGATGTATAATGTGATCAGGTAATCAATACTGAATGATGTGATATAAGGGATTTGATTATAAATGATGTGGAATACAAAGTTGGATAATATGAAATACTTGTGTAACATTTCATTACCCACGTTGAGGCTAGAATAGTATATATATGAGACATTATTGAGAGATTAGAAAATGCATTTCATGCTCATGCATTATATGATATGCACATACACGTGAATATTGAATTTATGCACATTAAAATAATTGTACATGCATTCATTAACATATTCTGGGTATAATTGTTTATAAACATGATTATATTGAGAATTGTGGTGTGTATATGTTGAAAACTAATTTGGAGAGTGTATTTAGTGATTTGGAATTTTTGGTGCATTTTAGGAAAATTTTTGAAAATTTGGGAAATTTTGGACTAAGAAAAATGTCAAGTAGCAAGACAAATGATAAATGGTAGTAGAATTTACTATCAATTGGGAATGAAAAAATTGATAAATGACTTTGGGATTTATTTACAAGTGTCACTGAAAATTTAGATACAATTGGATTAGAAATTAGAGATAAATAAACTAGTTTTTAATAAGGGTCCACATGGGACTATAAGAAGGTGACAAATGGTAGTGACAAGTGTCACTACCACTCACCACTTCTCTCTCACAAGTTTCTTTCAATTGAAAGGCCATGTTATTTCTTGTTTTTTTCTTGCTTTCTTCATCTTCTTTGTGGCTTTCTTTTCTTCTTCTTCTCCATTTTTGTTTCTTCACTCACTCTCACCTCATCAACATTACACCATGCTTCCATCTATCAATTGCTATTGCTATTGGCCCCTGAATTTTTTTTATTTGATTAAGCATGGTTAGATTTTTTTTGAGGTCTTGATAGACTTATGTGTGTTGGAAATTAATTGACATGTTAATGTGAATGAGGTTAGGTGACATGAGTTAAGGGAATTAAAGTTAAAGTGATAAGTAGCATAAAGGGCATTTTGGGCATGTCACTTAAGGATGTAAGGACCTAGGCTAATAAGTAAGGGTAAGTTGGACATTTTAGCATCACTAAGGGTTTAAAAGGCAAGAGAAATGGGTGTCTTTCAATGAGAAGAAGCAAAAAAACGAAAATAGAGAGAAAGAGGGAGAGAGAGTGTCGTGTGGGAGAAAAGAAGAGAAGGAAAAAGGGGCTAAGCTAGGTTTGATTTTTTCTAAGTCTTCAAGGGTGATTTTTGAAGTTATTCAAGAAGGAAAAAGAGAGAGGAAGGTTCAAGCTTCCATTA
>JANTPM010000007.1:11669689-11680295 GCA_025434745.1 Erythroxylum divaricatum | reverse complement strand
GCACTCGCTGTACCCGTCCCACTCTTTTAATTCAATAATTCTCCATTCCTTTCAGATGGCCATGATTTTTGGTAGAGATGTATATCAGTGTCGTACGAGTTCAATGGTTTAAGAATCAAGTTATTTGGGTGTCTAGAGAAAAAAGTTATGGCCAAAAGAATCTAACATGTTCATGTCTTTACTCATATTGTACATACCTTAGTGCAATTGCCATAACTCTCACTACATGTGTCGGATAGACTTCATTTTTAGATAGTTTGAAAGAAGACTGCTAGATATAGAATTTTTATGAAGACCTCAAAGACCAATTCTACCTTTTAGAAGATAAAAAATGGAATATAAGATGATGATACAAACTAAGACGATGCAAAAGGTCAAACTAAGACCATACAGAAAGTCAAACTAAGACGGTCAAACTAAGACGATATAGAAGGTCAAACTAAGGCGGTAAAACTAAGATGATATAGAAGGTCAAACTAAGCTGGTCAAACTAAGATGATGCAGAAGGTCAAACTAAGATGATGCACCATGCATAAGAAGATTTTTCAACTAGGTCTTCCTCACATCCCCAAAATTCTAAATCGCTTTCTACACTCTCCAGAGCATCTCCACTTGTAAAGACCATAACTTTCAACTTAGATGTCTAATTATTTCATGCTATATCCTGTTGGAATTATAAAAGAAAGACCTACAACTCTAAAGAAGGCAACTTTGCCAAAATCTATCTAGATCAATCCATAAGTTCCCCTGACTTTAGAACATGAATTTTACATTCATCTTCCAATGTACTACACCCGATTCTCAACTTCATGACAAAGTTCGAGATTCTTAGAGAGAAAATTTAAATTTGATGTCTTCATAAGAAATGTAGCCATATATCTCTAGTTTAATCCAAATTAAGAATAATATCGTTTGTACAACTAGAGAAACCTTTGTGGCTAAAAGATTGAAGCATACTCAATGAACATTTTTCAGATCAACTACTAATTTGTTTCAAAATCTTTCCTTAACACAACTCATACCAAGATCACCACTTTCTACTGTATTTTCTCTTCATTCTCAACTTCATTTCAAATCAACACATATATACCTATTCTTCATCAATTTACTACACAAATATTGCTTTCATTTTACTGCTAAGTTTCACCTTAATTTTTTCTATTTCAAAAATCTCTTATCCACTAAAAACACCATAGCAAATCATAAATCTATCCAAATCTTTCATTCCCTACCTTACTCTTGCCTATCATTTCTTGGTTCACGAATTTACATAATTTGTTCTTTACTCATGACTAATCTCCAAAATTTCTCATTTAAATAGTTCTAACTTCTATGAAACATTCAGGGTCTAACAATTGAATTGGGGTGGATTGTATGTGATATTGATGATGAAGTGTGCTAGAAAATGATACATGAATTGGATACTTTTCTATTTTGTTTTTGATGTTTGAGAACCGTAAGTGAATGATGAGATTAAGTGAATGAAAGTTTCTGTTTATTTTTTGTATGCATAAAAGATAAATAGTTTATGAGCTACTAATTAAATGATTTTGAGTTGGAATTGGAGATAAAATTGATGAGGAGTTGAATTACAATTAAGGTATAATTGAGGTATAATTAATGGACTAATATGAAGACATTTTGAATTTGGTATGAAGGTGTTAGAATCAGGAGAATTAAGAGAAATTGGATATTGCATATTGGGGCACTCATCCCACGATCATGGGCAATGCTTTGAAATGAAAATTTTTTGTTTTGTGTAATTGTTTAACCATATAAGGATGAGTCACTTTACTTTGGTGCATTTGGATTTGATTGGGGCTTGAAATGATCCTAAATTGTAGTTTGATTAATTGGTTAAGGGGTTTGATAAATTTAGGTTGTTAATTCATGTCATTACTTAAGGAATGGATTGTCTTGATATCAATGTATTAAATATGGAGATTATGAGTTATTAAAGGAATAGGGTGTTCTTATGAATGCAAATATTGGGGAAAAAATTGTGTGAATATATTGCTAGAAAAGGGTTAGTAAATGTATGAATTAAGAATTTAGAGTAATCAAGATCACTTAAGATATAAACCTAATTGCAACTAGTTATATACAAGTTATGATGTTTGAATGGTCAAGATTTGTGAATAAGGATACATAGTCAGAAAGTCATTTGAGCATACATTGAACATGACATATATACATGTGCATGATTGAATATTCATTTGATTGAACAAATTAATAATATGTGAACTATATGTGTATTTCATGACTTTAGATGCACATGTTGATCACTAGCATCTAGACATTGTCGGATCATCAAGGAAATAGCTTATCTAGAGCATACTATGAGTTAACCTAAATGTTTCTCACTACGATTGAATTGTTTGGTTAACTTTTAGTTATTGAACGGTTATTTATATAATTGCTACAATTCCAGAGATTGTTAGCCCGAGGAGTTTGATATTTGGGATTGGATATGGAAGTGTTTTCAAATTATATGTGTAATATGGAATGTGCACTCAATTGAATGTTAAATGTCGGACTCAGGCCTAAAGAATATGATAAATGGCATGAACACATTTAATGAAAAGAATTGATGGCATATTATGTGAATTAAGGCATTCCATTATATTGATATGCATGATTAGATAAAGGAGTTGTGATTGGAGTGACCAATATGAAAAAGAGCTTTAAACTCAGGAATTATACACAAAGAGCCACATGATCAGTTAATAATGAGCCTAGTATCCACAATGGGTATAGGACAGTAAATAGGCTCTCGGTCACAACAAAATAAAATGAAAATGGAGTCAACTGTGCATTTGCATATATATATCTTTACATATATCATATGAATGATTTAGATGAATTAATGATTGTTATGAAATCGTGTTATGAAATGTTTGTATACATGTTGTACTTGTATTTGATGAAATATGACAAAATGTGATGTGGGTTTTGATACTGTATGATGTGTTAAACTTCTTAAAATTGGTTATATACTTGACTTTGTGTTTTGACTGGAGTGAGCACATCGATGATGGCTCGCTCACTAAGTTCAGAAACTCATAAAAATTGCAACATTGATTTTTAGGTACAAGGGAGTTCTAGTTTTTAAGGCAACTAAATAGAATTCTCGTATTGTCATTTTGAGAACAAAAATGGCTCAAAGTTCTGATATCTGAAGAGTCTAGTAAGGATGTGTTTGTTTAGCTTTTCATTTCATATTAACATTTTGTATGGAGTTGTAAACTCTCAAATATTATGTAATGTAAATACATGGATATGAATTGTAATGGTACAATGTAAGTAAGATTATTTTGTGAATGAACGAGGAGATTTGATCATTTTGAATACTTGTGTTATGTTTGATGCCATAATAAGTTAATGTGACTATTCTAACATACCATTCTTATATTGCATGTTCTCAAATATCTTCTGGATGTTCAGGCATATGCTTTAAGGAATTGGTATGTTTCACTCTTCCTAAAGTTGTTCCGAAGGACAATGACAAAGCATTTAGAGATTTTCTCCATAAGGAAAAAACTTAGAATACCCAGAAGGAAATGGGAAGTAGGAAGTAATCCTAAGAAGTTTGGAGGTCTAAACATCATATCCATAAGCACAATGAGTAAGGTAATGCTCGTCAATAGACTTTGGATCCTATATTCTGAGAATAAAAGCCTATGCATGAAATGGACTCACACACAAATATTTATAGAGAAATCCATATGGAACCACAAAGCAAATCTTGTGATCTCTTAAACTCTCAATCAAATCCCACGAACAAGGGAGTTAAGCCACCCTCACATTAAGCACAAAATTGGAGATGGAGCTAGAACCGTCTTTTGTTTTGACTCTTAGCATAGCAATGGGCCTCTTTATAGAATACCTAATACTCGACTACTCAAAAATTCTACACCTCTAAATACTAAAGTCTAAGCTCTCATCAGGAATTATTGGTATTAGCCTTCACTGTCTGCTAGAGGAAGGCAGAATTTCAGTGCATTAATAAAAGGAGTTACTCCTAACTCGAGTACTTAAGACATAATTATTTGGGTCTTAGAAAGATCCTCAAAATTTATGACTAACTTTTGCAAAAAACTTCTGAGAGCCTCTTCTTGAACTATCAGCATACAAGCTAATTTGGGACTCTATAGTTACTCCCTCCCATTCATTTATCTTGTGGCTGGTGGCTCATAATAGGATGGACACCAGAGTCATCTTAAAATCCCCAATTTCAAGTCTACAGTATTCTATTTTGCAATATAGATATTGGAAGTGTAATCACTTATTCTTTGAATATGGTTAACCTAGAACTGGAGACTTACCCTAGATAAATTTAACGTCTCCTACCCTCATTTAAACACATCGAGCATCCTAGAGTGGGCATCTACACACCTCTTCATAATGAAAAGGGACTACAAACTATTAAAAAATGTTTTAATGGCCTTTACTTACTACATATGGGGAGAATGGAATAAAATGATTTTTAAATCAACCTCTATAATGATGATTCCATGTCCAAGATAGCTCAACACCTTCATACAATCAAAAGAAATTACTTGCCAACTAGAAACACAACTGGATCCTATTACCTTCGACAAATGGGGAATAAGCCATTAGGATACTAGCATGTAATCATCACAAATAGACTTGTCAAATTTACACATCTCAATCACCATATCATGTCTTAAAGAAATATGTAACACAGAGAAAGAGAAAGAGAAAGAAGGAGACGAAGTATATAAGGACCAGCCTGATAAAACCCAGTACCATCCATCAAAAAGAAACATAGTAACCTTCAAAGAGATCCTTGGAAGCTCTCAGTAGAAAGGCATGAAAGGATGATATGAGTTTGGGAAGAAGCATAAACGAAGAAAACTTCAGATTAAATCAACTTTACCTTTTGTTCATATAAGTGTTCAGAGCATTACCTTTAATTGGATGTAGGAATTTAGGATTTTATGATTCTACCCTCAACTATGATGTAATTACATTACAGACGCAATATATTATCAACTTTAAAAAAATTATATGGAGGATTTCTAGGTGCACCTTAATTACTAATTATTATTGCAAATTATGTTTTGGGTTTCTATTTATCTTTTTTGGAAATATTACTCTTTTTCACATATTTTCTTCATTTTTACCCACTTTTAATTTGTGTATGCTATTCTTTTAGATTGATAGAAAAAAACACAAGTAAACTCATTATTGTTACTAATTATTTATGCAGAAATTGCTACATCTTTATTATTTAAGGCTATATTTTATGTTGGTTTTGCAACTTTCCTCATTGTAACTATTAAATTCATCAAATAAGTGGAATCTTATTATAGACCTCAAAGGATATTTGATATGAACCTCCTTGACCATGGGATTTGAAGTCATTATCCCACTCTTTGTGGTATACTTTACATGGCCAATGCTTGATCTATTGACATTGATTATTATGGTTCCATTTTTAGTTGCCTGCGTTGTTCGATGTGCATTTGAAACTCATATGGATAAGCATGGTACATCTTGTTGTCTTTTGGTGCCTATTATATTTGAGCTATACAATTCAATAAATAACAACTTTGCTTTCATCCTTTATGAATTGATTCTTTTCATACTTTGATTGAAACTTATTATTTAATTTTTCCTATTGATTTCACCAATCTAGATGATATATTAATCGATAAAAGCTATTTTTTCATTGAAAAGTTGATTTCAACTTGAGGAGACTTTCTAAATTTGCACAGTCAATGGAAAAACAATATATTCGCTATGATAGTAACCTTATAAATCCTTAGTTTGGTTTGCCTCTGATCACAATCAACATTTTTATAAGGTTTTTTTCCTTGTGGATAACTATTGATTAATTATATCCTAGTTATCCTCTTTTTGTGGCTTTATGATATCTATTATAGGCATAATATGAAATCCTTAGATGTTATCTTTTTCAACACCGCATTAACATTATTTATATGAATCCTACAATAGTGGTTGAGAAGGGTTAGTAAGTAGCTCTTCTGCTTATCTTAAAGGAGCCTAATACTAGAAGATGAACACAAGGTTTACATTTTAAGAGATTCTTCCTTGACTAGTATTTTATAATTTTGTTATAAGAGTTCTCTAGGAAAATTGTGTTTGGATCTAAAATATCATGCAGAGGAATAATTACAAAACTTTTTTGTTTAATTTTCTGAAAGTCAAGATCACTAAAATTCTATGAAATGATTAACACATAAATTATAATAAAGCAGGAATCATAATTTGTACCTTATTCCAAAGTTTGATCATTTTCTTGTCATATCTCTTAATTTTTTTTGAAATTGACTAATCTAAATCACTATAGCAACACAAGTTTTCAGTCTCTAACAATATCTATAAAACAAGTTGAGAAAAATTTACAATAGTTATAAAGAGGGTTAGATAAGGAGCATTAGCTCTCTTAAAGCTTAAGCCTATTTGTAATAAGTTTTAGATATTTTAGTAATTAAATTAAAATTAAATTAAAATTTCAATTAAACTTTAATTATAATTATAAATAATTCTAATTAAGTATCAATTATGCCTAAATAATATATAATATCTTATATTGATCCTTATTTATTAAATATCTCATAATTAATTATAAAATTTCTCAAACTTTATAATCAAGACCAACTTAATTAAAATATCTTTGCTCTCTTTAACTTGTTCTTTATATGTGATCCATTAGGTTCTCAAATATGATAGCAATGGATATAAATTATATCCCTAGATAATACTTAGGATTAGATAAATTAAAAACCTTTAATTTGTCTTTAATTTTCTAATTAAACAAGTTATATTCATAGATCAAGATTGATTTCTAGCATCCAATTATTTCATCATACAATGTTCTAATTAAACATAAAGTGTGTAATTAATATCTACTCTATTTTAAGTCCAATCATATTAGTTCTCCACCATTAGCTATTGATTTAATTCATGACATTTGTAAACTATTTAATAAATTTCATTCCACCTTGGCCAAGGATTTCCCAAATCAACATTTTTCCTATTTACTTTAGGATGATGAATTATATCATGATCACTCAACTACCTCCATATAGTTCATGCTATATCTAATAACTATTGATTGAATTATTCTTGACTAAAAAAGATCATAAGTAGTATCAAAAGATAGTAACCCCTATAAAAGATATTAGAGATCTTAAGTCAAAGGATCACTTATATAATCATCATAACAAGAATTTTCATAGACATGGAGGTAATGTTATAAATAGATTTTTCATATGGGGTCAGTTCAATGAACTTGTTTTTTAATAAGCACCCCCACATATGTTTAAGTATCTTCATACTTTAGCCTATGAAATCAACTACTTCTTTCATAAAGGAAAATGTAATATTTGCTAGTCTTTTTACATTCTATTAATTTTCAATCTCAATAGAACAACGACTAAGAAAAATTTAAAGATAATACATAAATGAAATATAAATCTAATAATTATAATCTCATTATAATTTTGTTTACAATGTATATTTATTCCGTGAACTTTATTATATATATCTAAGTATGTATAAGATAAAGAATATCTTTAAATAATTGTCACAAAACTACAACCAACCGATTAGTTGTAGGGCATAAACCAACAATCTCCCACTTGCACTAAGCCAATCGTTTAAGTATCTTATCCCATATCACTATATGATGATTATGCTACTATTGGGACAATGACTTAATGAGATAATTCTACAATATTATTTATAGTGAGCCCTTGCTTAATCTTACAACTTGCATCTTAATTATTATCATAATTAAGAAAATTCCCTGAATACATCCATGGATATTTAATAAGACCTTTTACATGTCCAATAGCTCTAATGTTCCATAGTATAGTACTATCTTACACAATGTAAGGAATTATTCTAAGTTCACTAAAGAACTTATTGATCCAATTAATCATTTCCACTAAATGAAGAATGTATTATGGCTTAATTAACAACCATTGCTACATTGGAACCTTTCCAAACTCTAAATAATATTATTCTATATAAAATATACCTTAATTAGGTTTTACTTTTAAAGTTAATATCCTTATCACATTAAACTCAAATATCAACTCATCATAAAATAATGGATATATTTAATTAATACTTCACAAGTATCAAATATCTCAAATACTAAACATCTTTAGTACATTATATACATATATTTGGACTTAGAATATGTGAATAACTTCTAATCTATCTCTATAGATCTGATTCCTAGAATTAAGTTTATACCTTTTTATATCCAACAAGAGAAGTTTGTGGATAGTTATATTTTCAACAATTAAGAAATAAAAATTTTGTTTTTAATGAACAATATATCTCTCCATACTCTTATTGAAGAGGACAATCGTACTCCAACTAACCTTTTTGTAGATATGATAAATTAACATTCATCTCCAAAAGAAACTCTTTGAATTCATCATAGAAGGAAATTTTTTAATGTCTCATGGCCTTTCAACTATATATCAAATGTATCTATAAGAGCACTAGTCCCAATTAAATGTATTGTCATGAGATTTGATCTTTCTAAATTTTGTTTTACTCCCACTACTTATCTTGAGAACCATTCTCTTATAAGTATACATTGAAACAAACAATTTTTTTAATAAGTTTGTAAGATTATATCCAACCTTTTGGATATCTTATAACCTTTTATTATCCAATTTAGTTCTAAACTTTATGGATAATAAATGCCTTAGTTAATCATCACATCATCATTAACTTTGACTCTTTCAAAGTCTTATTGATCCATATCTAATATGAAATCTTGCTAACTGATTTAGTTAGAATTATTGAAGGTAAGTCGTTATCCTAGGCATAACTATAGAAGAAATAAATATTGCATTATATAATATCTTATACTATTTCTCCTTATATAAAGCCATACATTTATGAAATTTTATTATAAAGGTATTCACTAAAGAATCTCATTCCTCATAGATAATCGAAAATTTAAAACTCTCCACAACAATCTAATCAAAGTGCTTCAATATTCTCAATGCTCAATTTCTATTTAGATTTAAACAATTTGAACTTTTCAAAATTTTAAATCAACATTTCATTTAATACATATGACTATATCACATAAATTCATTAGTGATATAATGAAACTTAAGTATCATCTTTTTATGAATCATTATTCCATCTAATACATCATATGCATAAATTTAACAATTTAACACCATCATCATCCTTTCACGAAATGTTGATTTGGTTATTCTTTAAATTAATAAGTTTCATACAATTTATAATAAAAAATGATACATATATCCTTGTTTGTAATTGTATGATTCTCTTCATATTGATTTTAACCAACATGGTATAAAAGGATAATCTTGATTATCTAATTTTTTTACTCTTGCCACTTATATTAAGCATAAGTCTCCTTTGATCCAACACATACAAACTATTTATATAAACTTGGATCAACTACATTTACTCAACAATATATTTTTTGTCATGTTTTGAACAATATAATAATGTTAAATATGAATTTAGTATAATATACTCATAAGCATGAACTAGAAACATATATAATCTCTATCATATCACTTATAGGCAAGAAAAATCTTGTAATCATTACTTTTTTAATGAAAACTATTATCATTCCATAGCAAAGCCTTTAATTGATGTCCATTTTTATGCTTTTTTTAGGCTAAATTGAGTGAAATAAATTCATCATGGTCCTATACCTTTTAACTCTACTTCATGCAACCTCTTTCATCTTGCTATCATGATGTTGAAATCCATCTTACATGTTGTCACCAAAGTTTATGTGACATTATTCAACTCAATATGTCAATACATTTGTCATTTATATGGTTTGACATATATCTAACAGTTTGTCACTAAATCCTTAACATGGATTATAGCAAAATTACATAATGGGCATACAATTTTCTTTTATAACTTTAAGAAATCTTCTAAAACATAATCCTATGTCCAAGAAATTTGGTTCACTAACTTAGTATAAACTATACTAAAAAAGGTAAATTCCATTCAGAACAGAAATATAAATGTAAGAAAAGCAAGTAATGATTATATGTCATGACTACCAAATGAGATTTATCATGTATTTAGTTACTCCCACTACTTTATTCGAAATAATAACCCTCACTTCTATTCTAAAAGATTACTCGAATCTTTCTAGTGGGCTAAGATCTCATTCAAATTTATTTGATCTTGAGTTTTCTCAACAAATCAACTAAACATAAATTAGGTAGATAATAAATTTATTAATCACATCTCATGTGACTCCTAGATCTGTTAGTTGACAACTCTTACTAAAACATATCTTATATGTTATTCCTAACTTTGTCTCTAAATTCATGTGATCATAAGTTTGCTCATCAAAATTACACAAATTTAGTTAGTACCTACTATTATGACACTAAAAATATTTAGGTTAAAGTGGTCTTGAGTTTGTGATAACTCTTCGAGTTATTAAACATTTTTACGTAATACCGAGTCGTTTTGTGATTATTTAGTTTGTTTATTGTCTCGTAATTACTTAATTTGAACAGTTTTAATACAATTTTTATTTTGGTGCTTGTAATGTTTTTTTTTAGTGTTTTAGTAGACAGAT
>JANTPM010000007.1:11620141-11633838 GCA_025434745.1 Erythroxylum divaricatum | reverse complement strand
ATCAATGATGGTCTCTCATTGAGTTCGCAAAACTCACCCAAAATTTGCAACTATTTTTCAGGATAAGAAGAATACCCTGTTAAGCTAACGGGAGTATACTTACAGCATTCAAATGAAGGATAGAGGTCGGGATCAGTTTACGTCTGCATTTGTATTTTTCACATTTTGTATTAAATTGTATATTCCGCATCTTTTTGTATAAAATTTTATTTTGAAATGACATAAGTGTTTTATAATTATGAAAGGGCTCGAATGGCTATTGAAAATTGTGTTAAGTGAAAATGTTTATGAATGAATGTGGGCCCAATTTGAGTTTCGATTTCCGCACTTTGTGTTATCGATTTTTTTAAAAAAAAATTGTGAACTTTTGAAAGATTGAATGTTTTAGCACACCACCCTCGCGGCGTACGAACTCGGATATCACCATTGATGTCAGGTTCGGGTCATCGCGGGAGTGGGGTGCTACATTAAAGGTATGTGTGAAGGGGCAATGACTAGTATATGGAAGATAAGAGGAGACACTAAGAATTTTTCTATTGGTATTGGGTTACACTAAGACTCAACTTTAAACACGTTTCTATTTACAGTAGTAATGGATGAGCTTGCCAAGCATATTCAAGGAGATGTGCTTTAGTGTATGTTATTTGTTGACAATATTGTATTAGTAGATGAGACAAGGGAGGGAGTTAATATCAAGTTAGAATGTTGGAGAGCAGGACTAAGATAGAGTACTTATAATGCAACTTTTTGGGACATCAAGTGATTAATGATGTGGACATAAAAATTAGATCCAAACTTGTACCACGGAAAGAGCGTTTTAAGTACCTAGGGTCTATTATCCAGAGAAAATGGAGAGATCGATGATGCTATAGTCCATCGTATCAAATAGGAGCGGTGCAAATGGTGAAGTGCAACAGGGGTCTTATATGACAAAAAGATCCCCCTCAAGCTTAAGGTAAATTATATCGAATGACGACTGGCCCAACCATGTTATATGAGGTGAAGTGTTGGCCCACCAAACGCATACATAACACTAAACTTTTGGTGACAGAGATAAGAATGCTCCGGTAGATGTGTGACATTACCTGAAGAGATATGGTCTGCAATCGTATGGTGAGAGACAAATTACAAATGGCTAGTATTAATGACTAGTTATAAGAGACAAGGCTTAGATGGTTTGGACATATGAGAAGAAGACATCCTAGTGCTCCATGAGACGATGAGAAAAAATAATTTTTAGAAATGGAAAGAGAAAAAAAGGAAGTCCTAAAAAAAACTGGAAAGAAGTGATCAAGAACGATCTAGCAGGGTTAGATCTTATTGAGGACTTGGCCGGTAATAAGAAACACTAGTGTACTAGAATGCAGGTAAAGGATATCCCTTAAAGAGAGCATACACAATCTTGTAGGTTTTATGAAGCCGAATACTATGTATCCCTCGCGTCATATTTACTTTTTAGGAAGTCTCGTCTAATTATTCAGTCTCTATTTATCTAGTTGTTAGCCGGGAAAAAGCCATTGTATCCTACGAATTGGCTTTTCAGCTCAAGTGTATACAAACAGTTTTTTTGCACTTAGAGAGCTCCTTGCCTTCGTCACCAATCAAAAGTGTAGTTTTGACAATTTCTCATGTACTAGTTGCCACTTATCGAATATGTTGTCATCATAGTATTTTAGTATTATGTATTTATTTAGTTTTTTTTAATAGTATGATTTGTTTATCTTTATTTATTAATTAATTAATTAATTTTAGTTTTTCTCTATCGGTGGACCATTTAGACATATTCTTTCTACTAGTTAGACATAAAGCTAGGTATTCTTGAACCTTTTGAGATACCTTTTTTTTTTAATTTTTATGTCACATTTGCATATGGGTCTATGAAAAATAATCGCTCTACTATGTACGAGTAGAATTACGTAAGATCTAGAGAGTAAAATTACGTACTATCAAACCTCTCTAAATCCTACGTTGGCGCAAGATTTAAACTGAGTGTTAATGATTATGATAATTTCAAAGACCAATCGGTAAAAAAATCTTTCAATTTTGTACCATGTGAAATTCTTGACACTGATTTCTCCCTTCAACTAGAGTTGTTTTTTTTTTAAATAAATGCAAGAGTGGAAAAACCAGTGGATGGAAATGTTACCATGGGAATTGTCAAACAAATAATATACCCTTATCCTGCCATCCCCAAAACGCCACGCACAAGATCCACGAAATTGTGGGAATAATTTCAGGCCTCAATTTGATTCCAACATCAGATAATAATTATTTTTTATTTTTTTTATTTTTTTTTGTTGTAAACCATCCGGTTTTCGACACCAGGCGGGTGTTCGACTAATCCGGACTTGCCACGGAAGCTCGCACGAAGCGGTAAATGGCTGGTCACGAGAAACGTTCCATTCCCATGGGTGGGAGTCGAGCTCCCAACCACATGGTTAAGAGGCAGAGACGAGCTACCACCACGCCACCCCTCTCTTTGATTGTGCACTCAAGTTACCTTCCATTTAGCTTAATTTGTCTAATATTCCATCTTCGAATTAAACCTCTTCAATTGATACTTAAATCTCAAGTTTAATTTCCCTAATCTAACCCAGATTGTTATATCACAACACATGATGTTAGTAGATCCTACCAGATGCTGAAGTTATATAATTTAATTAGGTATGCTCGATGAGTTAATTAAATATAAAGCATTTGACTCATTGAAATATGGAGGGCTAGACTGTCTAAGATTTAATTAGGTATACTTCTTTTTCGTAACCTAAAGAGGCTCAAAAGCTCCATTTCCTCGATTACATTCTTGGTGAGAAAGAGACTCATCGACTTATGGATACAATAATGCTAGACTCCTCGACCTATGGAGACAATAATGCAATCATTTATCTTTTATTTAATAGTAATAATTGTTACATTTGGTTCACCTACAAAATGAAATGGCGATTCTTTAAAAATAAAATAAAATATATTATTTAGATTGATTTATTCTTAAAATTTTCCAGTGATAATATAATATTAATATTTAGTTTGAAAATATAAATTTAAAATGACAAAAGAATAAATAATATAAAGATCAAAATATACATTAGTCGTCGTCGTCGTCATCATCAATAATCTTCTTTTTTCTTCTTTTTTTTCTTTTTCTTTTTCTTATTATTATTATTATTATTATTATTATTATTACAACTATTACTAATTTTATCATTATTATTAATTTTATTAATTTATTAATTTTCTTCTTATTTATTATTATTATTCTTTATTATTATTATTATTATTTCTTAAGAATATTTTTATCAACAAGTCCTTATTTTTATTCTCAATCTATTTGGAATAGATAAAGATAGGGGGAAGAATAAGTTCACTTATTCCACAAACTCAATTGAATAAGTAAACCATTGGTCTTGTTTCGTAACTAATAATGAAAAGATCAGAATAAAAAATGAGAATGAGAATTAAAAGTGAAAATCAGAATAAGAATATAATTATTGATTATACGTATTTGATATCCAAGTACTAGGAATGAGATTATAGAAGTTAATAGTATATATTGCTCTTTGATTTTTTCTTATATTTAGTTATTATATAATGTTTTAGATAGTTAATTATAATATTTTATATTTTATAAATTTAATCAAAAAATTTAATGATTTATAATTTTTTTATTTTTAAATAATCATGAATAATTTTTTTCTATAAAAATAAAAGTATCTATAAAATAAAACAATTATTAAAATATTAACATAAAAGATAATTTTGATGATTATTTTCTAATAAGACATAATATCTTAATAAAAATTTCATAATATTTTAATAATATCTTTATCTCTTATTTCATTCCAATTTTATCATTCTCTATTTTATTTATTGCGGATAACCAAATAACTAAATATTCTCAACCCTTTATTATCGGTTATCAAATGAGATCTTATTTAATATATTTTCAACCAAATAAAAAAATAACGTATTAGTAAAAATAAACCAAAAATAGAACGAAATTTAAGTCAACCAAACACGCGTCTAAATCCGCAGAAAGTAAAACAGAATCAAATTGCAAAACAACAACATTATCGACGTTATTATTAATAACGGAAAAGAAGTAATTAACTCACAAGTATCCAACGGAACAGGTACTTTAACTAGAAAAAAGCATGGAAAGTCCGCTAACTTGCTTCCTCGTTCCTACTTTCTCTTTTCTTCGGACTCCCTCCGCATATCACTCAGTGGCCAAACGACATCTCACATGGCACCCCTCTTTACATGTTAACCTTCTTTTATTTGATTTATAATTATGTAAATGAAGGTTAGTCTTTGTGATTCATATCATATTTGATCGGAAGAGGAATTCGTTTTTATAGGCACACAATGCTGGGATTGAACGGTTGAAAGCCATTGCAGCAAGAGCGTTTATATGGGGGGTGGCACTCTCGTGGACGCTGTTCGTCGCTGGTTTCAACGCCGCAATAATCCCACTTCTTCATCCTCATCTAATACTATTAAAGATGGTGTTGTTGTGAGTGCCGTCGATATATATGATTATAATAATAGTAGTGATAAGAATAATACTAGTGGTTTCGCACAATCTTCGGGTGTTTCTACCCAAGTTGTTGGAGAGGAAGAGAGGCAACTACCGTTTATCGTGGATTTTGATATCTCTGGGTTAAAGCCCATTAGAGTCCCCAAACGTGTTCATTTCCCTATTGGCTCTACCATGGATCCCCACATTAAGGTATAAAAAAGCTCTCTTTCTAACTTCTATTTTTGTAGATCTGTCTGTTTCTGTTGATTTTCTTGCTTGTTTGCTTCTTTGGTTTCTAGTGTTTGATTGTGTTGGTCACGGTGGGATTTTTCTTTCCTTTTTCTAGTTACCAACCCAGAATTTGTGATTAGGAAAGGAGACATATTTATATAATTGGTTTTAATGTACCTAGTGGGATCATAGCTGAAAGTGGCGCATAACAAGACAGTAAAATTACAGCATCAAAGATGGGAGGTCACGTATGTTTTCCTCCTTTAAAGAGATTTTGCGCTTGTCTTTCCTCAAGTTAGGTCCAAAATTTTGTGTAATAAAAAAAATAGCAAACATATACAATAGCAATGTCATTGATTTCTTTTTTTCACGCTTTTCACCATATTCTGCTGTTTGGACTTCTTGTATCTGTTTTCTGCTTCACTTCATTTTAACTGCCTAATATGTATGTTTAATTGTGTTGTGGATTGTCCAGTTATATTTGTGCTTGTCAGTAAGTGAATGCTTGTATGCACTTTCGGGATTGAAATTCTGGTTGATATTTGTTTCTTCGAAGAGTTTAGTGGAAAGAAAAAAGGACTCCCGTACGAGAAATATTGAGTGAACAGGAATCTCCAATCTGTCTTAATTTGAAAAGGTTCAAGTTCAATTGTTGGAAATATTTACTGTATCCTGTTTTCCATATTGCCAAGAGAGCCTTGAAGCATATGGTTCTAAGGATTGCTTAGCCCATTGTTGATCTCTCTCTATGTTGCACATATAATAATGACACTATAGGAGAAAAAGTTAATACTGTATGCCCAATTTTAATCTTCGAGTTTCCTTTCTGGTTTTCACGACAATATAATGTTGATGAACCTATTTTGGTCCAATCTACAGGGCTCTGCAGAGGCTGAGTTCTTTACTGAATATGGAGAGGCAAGTCGATTCCAAGTACAAGAAGTCATTGGTAAAGGGAGTTATGGTGTTGTTGCATCAGCCATAGACAGCCACACTGGAGAAAAGGTTGCAATCAAAAAGATTAACGAAGTATTTGAGCATGTATCTGATGCCACTCGTATTCTTAGAGAAATTAAACTTCTTCGGTTGCTTCGTCACCCTGACATTGTAGAAATAAAACATATCATGCTTCCTCCTTCACGTAGAGAATTCAGAGACATATATGTAGTTTTTGAGCTAATGGAATCTGACCTTCATCAAGTAATTAAGGCAAACGATGATCTCACTGCTGAACATTACCAATTTTTCCTCTACCAGCTTCTTCGTGGTTTGAAGTATGCACATACAGGTTTGTGGTTTTCTGTATTTTAGCTTTCATTTGGTGCTTGATTGTCTGAATAACTAACTGGGTCTTTTGCAGCAAATGTATTTCATCGAGATTTAAAGCCAAAAAATATCCTTGCAAATGCTGACTGCAAACTGAAAATTTGTGATTTTGGTCTTGCTCGAGTATCTTTTAATGATGCTCCATCGGCTATATTTTGGACAGTAAGTTTCTTTATGGCACAGTCCAACAACTAAAGTTGGTTTCCTTCTCTTTTTTTGACTCCTTGTTCATTCATTTACTAGGTGCTTAATCAGTTTATCTCACATCTAAATTAATCTTTTTTTTTTTTAAGGACTATGTAGCAACTAGATGGTACCGAGCCCCTGAACTCTGTGGTTCTTTTTTCTCCAAAGTAAGCTGCTTCTACTTTCTGACATATTACTTCAATTATTCTTTTTCATTGGTTTAAGGAATACTTAAGACAAACATATACATTTTCCTTTCTTTTTTTGATTTCTATGTGTTCTATGTTATTATCCCTTTGCATTAACTATTTGTCATTATTACCACTGTACCAACTTTACTAGCATGCACAGGCCCTAAACTTCATGATTCTGTTATTGTTGATCTTTGTTACAAATTCTTGTCTTACCATTCGCATTAATCACTGTACCTATATATATGTGTATATATGGAGTGACAGAAATTGAGCACCCAGAAATATTGTTTGATTTCGTTGTAAAAGTAAAGTCCACAGGATTCCATAATTGAAGGCATGACTTAACTCAGTAACTACAAAATACGTTTAGACCTTCTCTTAATGTAGTATAGGATCCCCATTATATCTGAAGTGTGACAACTTGACTTTGAGCTTACATGTTTGAGAACTGATAAAGCCTATGATATTGCTTCAGTTGCCATTGACTTTACTACAAAGCAATAACCATACACATTGTTGACTTTTTCTCCAGTACACCCCTGCCATTGATATTTGGAGCATAGGATGTATATTTGCTGAAATGCTTACAGGAAAGCCACTGTTCCCTGGAAAAAATGTGGTGCACCAATTGGGTCTCCTGACTGATTTGCTTGGCACTCCTCCTCCTGAGTCAATTTCAAGGGTCAGTATCTAGTTTCAGTTACTGCTTTTCTGTAATCTAATGGAAAACTTGTTAATGGCTCTATCCAGGTGTGTAAACGTTATTGTGCGTCACTTAAGTTCTGTTACTTTCACCCATCTCTTACTTCCCTCTCTTACACAGTTACCTTGACTGGTTTCTGAATCTGTTTTATGCACCTTATTCCTCGTCTGTCCCACAAATCTCCCAACTTGTTTATTCTCTACTCATATAAACATTATGGCATGCCAGATCCGGAATGAAAAGGCTAGGAGGTATTTAAGTAGCATGCGGAAAAAACAACCAGTTCCATTCTCACAGAAGTTCCCTGATGCGGATCCTTTGGCTCTTCGCTTATTGGAGCGCCTACTTGCATTTGATCCTAAGGATCGTCCTACAGCTGGAGAGGTAACAAAGATCAAACATTTCAGATGGTCATGATATCAAGATTTGGATTGAAGTTCCATCCTCAAGAAACTTCGCTTCTTATTTGTCTAATATCATGCTTCAATACTTTACTGGCAGGCACTAGCGGACTCTTACTTTCATGGTTTGGCAAATGTTGACCGTGAACCATCCACTCAACCTATTTCAAAACTTGAGTTTGAATTTGAGAGGAGGAAATTGACAAAAGATGATGTTAGAGAATTGATCTATCGAGAGGTATATCTATGGTATTTGTGCTGCTTTCATCTTCTTCATTGTTCTCTTATCAGTGTGAATATTGTACATTTAGCTTTTTTAAAGCAGATACTGGAGTATCATCCCCAAATGCTTCAAGAGTACCTTCGAGGTGGAGAGCAGACTAGCTTTATGTACCCAAGGTAGAGCAGTTATCAATGATCTTCCATCTATTCTGTATGAACTTCTATTATGAAACATTTGTATGTCAACTATTGCTTAGCACTCTTAGGCTGAATTTTACAGACCAATTTGGAGATATATATCAAATATTGCTAAATTGACCACTAAAGAACTGCTTCTTGTATGGGCTATTTAGACCGAAGTTATGATGACTTTATTGCTATCGTCGACAACTAAGTTCTTCCATATTGTGATGCCATAGCTAATTTGATTTTGAGATTCAATATTTCATATTGAAGTCACAAAATGATATGGATAACATGATTGTGCATGTGAAAGAAGTTTCAATAATTTGAGGAAACGTTGCTTCGTGTAGGTTGCTACTACTATTGATGTTGATGTCATTTTCCTCTTTTATTTCATCTTTATTTTCTTGAGTATTTTGTGTTTATATTGTTGATCAAATAGTTATTATTGTTGTCGTCATCGTTATTATTATTATTGTTGTTTTTGCTTATTATTTTTATTTGTTAATTATTATACTTTTATTACTTTAATATTTATCTTTTGTTATTCTTTATTTCTATTTCTATTTTTATTTTTTATATTATTTATTTATTTATTATATAGATTTTGTGTATATATATATTTTTGGTTTGGTTATCGGAAACAACTTTTCTACCAGTTAGAGATAAGACCGGTACTTCTAGACTTCTCTAGATCTCACGTCTCAGCGAAACTTTTACTAGAATGTTGTTGTATTGTTGATCAAGTAGAAGACTTCCATTATAAGCGACTTTAGACTTTTTAGCATGGATTGGGGATTTCCTTGTTGCAGTATGCATGCAGAGTAAAATTATGAAATTGCATTAAAATTTGATTTGCTATATAGTTGGTAACCCAACTTATGTCATTATATGCAATTATAGTGGTGTGGATCGTTTCAAGCGACAATTCGCACATCTTGAAGAGCATTATGGTAAAGGTGAAAGAAGCAGTCCACTCCAAAGGCAACATGCTTCCTTGCCTAGGTATGCGCTTTGTTAGGAAGTCTGAAATATGGGTGTATACTTAAAATTATTTCTAAATTTCATTTTATCATTTCAGAATTGACATTAGAAGCCCATTTTTGTTAGAGAAGACTTGCCTTTTATTTGAATTGTAGATTTTCTTTCTGACATTTTTCAACTATGATGTAGGCGTTGGAAAACCCACAGAAAGTACCCTATATTTGCATTCTTCACCCTAGTTTTGCTTCCAAAGTGAGAACTTAATGCTTCAGTTCCAGAGCTTCCCCTCTCTGTCTGCGTGTCCCTATAACCCCATCAATGCACTTGCTTATATCCACATGTTTTTTATAATATTTGGCAACAACTCGTTGCAATTGCTACCGTCCTTATCTAAAATTGACTATGTTGCCTTCATATGATGCCAATTTGTAAGGTACAATGATTATCCTTTTTCTTTTTCCAGAGAGCGTGTTGCTGCTCCCAAGGACGAGACCGCAGGGGAAAGTAATGAAGTGGAGAGAAGAAGTGCAGCTTCTGTTGCGACAACCCTCAAGAGTCCTCCAGGATCACAGCAATGTTCGGAACAAAATGGGCCTGGCAAGCCTGATTACAGCAATCGAAGCCTATTGAAGAGTGCTAGCATTAGTGCTTCCAAATGCGTTGGTGTGCAGCCTAGGAGAGATACAGAGGTAATTCATATTAGCTGCACATTCAACTGATTATCATTGAGATTAAAAGTGCTAGCAAATTATGAACTATCAAAACAGAGCAAAGGAGATGGTTGAAACTTCATGAACATCTTTAATTTGGTCTTTCCATGGCATCGGCTGCTGGGTGATTGTCCTCAACTGATTATAATTGAGATTAGATGATAGTGGAAATGTTAGCAAATTAGGAAAAACTATCAAAATAAACAAAAGAGATAATTGAAACTTTATGAACATCTTTAGTTTGGTCTCTTCATGATATTGGCTGCCGGGTGATTGTCTTCAATTTCTTTTGTCGGTAGGAGGAGATGATTGCTGAGGTTGGTGACGAGGCTGTGAGTGACTTGTCCCAGAAGGTTGCAGTTCTTCATACTTGATATGATATGTTGAGAAATCTTGTGAGATTGCCCTTTTTTCTCTGAGTTTGTCGTTAGATAGTTATTTGATTATGATTTTAATAGTGAGGATAAGAGACGCTCTTGTAAGCTATAGCCTATAGTAGGACCTTATTCTTCAGGATAACCTAATCCCCACAACGACATGCAAAATCACGGGGAAGAGATGGTACGTAGAATTTTTAATGTAACTGTATACTCTTGTAATGAAGCCATTAAGCAACTGCACTCTGTGTTGTTGATTACTTTTATACATCAAGGAAAAACGTTAAATTCTAAAGAAAACAGTTATACTTCCAAACTTTCTTAATCTTTATTCATAGTCAAGATTTGAATTTTTATGAGAATGTTTCTGACGTGTACACTTGTGGAGAATATCACAAGAAGAATTAGCTATCCTAATTCCTAACCCAATATATAAATCAAAGGGGGGTGAATTTAACGTACTCTACCGTGTCAAGGCTTAAAGTTTGTTAAGTATAAAAAGTTAAATTATATCTTAACGTTTTCATCATAATTTAATTTAAATCTAAAGATTTTAACACATTAAAAAATAATCTTAAGACAACAACACAATCTCTCAACCATGCATATTTAACTAAAATAAATACATTAATTCTCAAGAAAAAGATATCAATCCATCATAGCGTAAATACACTTCATCACCATGCACTTTAGTCCCATGTTACTTTCAACAAAAGTATTAAAGCAATAGAATAGTGAATACTAATTAAACTATGAAAAGATAACAAAGTATCAATCGGTTAAGGTAAAAGAAATAAGTTCGGTAAATAAATAAGAAACTAAGCAACAAATGAAAAATATAATGATTACACAAGGATTGGATGAGGGAGTGCGGTTGGTCTCCTGCCCCTCATAAACTTCTCGCATTAGCTCTTGCCTTCTGCTTCAACTTGTTCTCACCCAACCAAATGGTTACTCAAGTTCAATGGATTTAGCTCTAGCTCTTGCTTTCGACCTCTGTCCCTAGCCTCCACCTCTCTCTATTGTGTTTTTCTCTTCTTCATTGATTGAATTATTTCTCTTGTTTGTTCCACTTCTTTCTCTCCATCTGCACACTTCTCCTTATCTCCTTTTTGTTCCAGCCGAATGAGTGTGTCTAACCCTTTCGGTTCAGCCCCCATTTACCTCTCATTCCTTTTCCACTTATAGCGCGAGTCTAGGTTTAGGGTTGTAGGGTTGTGATGCCATCAATCTGTACTTGTAAGAATTAAGTAAATGTAATGGAGTAGTCACGGGGTGACAAGTTAAGTCACTTGTCACAGTATTGACAAGTTGAGTTACCATCGTGACTAACACATCACGGTACAGTGGTGACAAGTTGAGTCACCATCGTGACTAACACTTCACGGTGGTGACTTGTGTCACCACTTTTCTTCCTTTTTATTTCTCCTTTCATGCAAAATTTTCATGACTTTAACTTTCGTGCAAAATTCACAAAATAACCCAATTCACATTCATGCAATATCCACACCAATTTCACTCAATCTATCTCACATTTGGATGAAAACACAAGGATTTGTAACCAAAATCAAGATATAAATGCAATTAAAAGCAATAGAAACTAGACACAATAATTCCCTCATACTCAAACTATACTTGTCCTCAAGCATATTAAAGAACACTAGATTATAAAAGAACAAACAATTGAAACAACAATTTTATCAAATAATAGTCAAAGATATCAATGATCATTTCAATAAATACAACCTAAGAACTTGAAACTCATAATATTCATTGAACAAGTTATTCTTTGCGTATTTAACTAAAATTAACAAACACTTCAACTTAAAAAACCATCAACAAGTGTGATAGACACTCACTCAACTCTTCATCCTCTCAAGCTTTCAAAGGTGGGGTATATTCACTCATCATTCATTTCATGTAAGGTAGATACCATAAACTTGCTTACTAATCCAATTTCCAACACTTATATCAAATACAAGCATCAATATGAAGGTCTTTATTTTATTTGTAATGGGCTCGAGCTAAGGATATGAAAAAGGAAAATTGCAGTTTAAAATCACAACACAATGTGAGAATTTAAAGTAACACAAAACAATAAACCATAAAATACTCAATTCTTTCCTCTAACTTAACAAAATTAACACTTTCCATTTTTACTTCTCTCCTCTTCTTGTCAATTTCTGGTCATGTTCTCTTCCTTTCCTTTCTTTTTTATTATATTTCTTTTTCTTTTTTTCCTCTTTTTTTCTTTTTTCTTTTTTACTATATTTTTCATTTATTTTATTTTTCTAGAATAAGAAAAAATTTAGAAGAGAAAAAATGTAGAGAGATACAAATTATTACAACCTTGCCCATTCCTCACACAAAAGCTAACTATATGCTATGATTCTCCCACATTTGTTCAAACAATTATTCCCTAAACCCAATCATGCACATTCAAATGCTCAACTTGCCTTACGGTAGGTACAATGAAGAGGATAAACAATTAAAGTCAAGGTCATATTTTGGGTTTAAAGAAAGAAAAGGTTTCATGTTAAGCGAAAAGGGGGTTCATTGAAGGCAACATCATGGTGGCTTTTTAAACAAAAGGGATAAATACTAATTGCCTTCATCATTTCAACAGTTGCGTAAGATTATGTGATCTTAATTAGTATTTGCAAGCAAGTTTTAAAGTTCCTTAATCATGAAAGTATACTCTCAGCAAAGAATAATTGAATTTGGTGTTTAAAAGTTCAAAAAGGCTCAAATTCTTATCAAATGAAAAGCATCGTTCATCTATCACAACAAGCTAATGCCCTTTTAACTAAAATCCAAGTTAATCAGTCTAAGCATCCAAGCATACTCATTCACTCATATTATACATTTCTAATCTCGATCGAGTTCATTTAATGATCATGCATCTCTAAGTATTAAATAGGAAAAACAAACACACAATACACAAATAATGAATTGTTTTACTAATACACCCCCTGCTTGAGCATCACACTATTACTAATGTAAAACAAAAAGGTAAAAGAAGGGTCTAAGAAAAAAGACAAACATTAACACAAACAAGGACAAGAATTAAAACTAAAAGAAATTAAACTAACAAGCAACAAAGAAAGGGACATAAATATGATACAAATGTAGGGGTGATCATTGCACTGATCTGGTGTGGAATATGGTGTACTACGTTGAGGAATGAAGAATAGCTGCAAGGAAAATAGATAAAAGAGATGAAAGAGTAAGCCTGAACACACAAAGAAAATAAATTAAGTTAAGGTTTACTAAGAAAAATAACAACCAACAAATAATTGAAAAATAAACAGAAATTAAATGGGTTGCTTCTTTAATATCTTGCAGCTAGATGATTCAATGGTCATGAAAGGTGGGTTGCTCAAAGTGATTGATTCCACTGTTTCCTCCTTTTCAAGTGGATCCATCTCTAATAATTTTCCAAACACTTCCTAAGTTGCATCCAATAGCAATTGGTAGCATTCATCACTCTCTTTAACAAAGTCCAGCTTCTTAACTTCTTCTTCCTGCAAGGCAAAATGAAAATTCGTAGCATTAACTTGATTAAAAAAAGAGCAGTCTTCAAAAATAGTAGAAGTAGGAATAAGTTCATTATTAAAGATTGAAAATTCTATTGTTTTTCCTAAGGCTATCATGCTTAATT
>JANTPM010000007.1:11528235-11541462 GCA_025434745.1 Erythroxylum divaricatum | reverse complement strand
CAACTCCTCAAAATATGCTTTCTTCTGAGCTTTAGTGAGCTTTCCCAGCTGAGCCTTTGTTAAACTTCTAAAAGGAGCCAAATCATCATATCCAGACTCATCCTAAGAGTCTGATGCCTCATCCAAATCATCATCAACATGTTTGCAATTCTTTCCCACATATAATTGGCACTGCCATAGCCCTGTCTATAACTACTAAAATGTTCAAACATTAATGGCAAGTATAGAAAAAATAGTTATTGTAATAGTCATCATTTAAAGTGACGTTTGTACATGGTTCATATTCAACTTAAGATGCTTCTTTTTATATATGGGACAATCTCTCTAGTTAAAAACCCAAGCTAGACATTGAAGAAACAATTATATAGTTAAGGAACAATTCAACAAAGTGGATAGAATTCAAAAAGTCACACAAATACATTTTTTCAAAAAACAGACATTTCATCAAATACCTTGTATGCATCAAAAATTCATCCCAACATCACAACTAAATTCACGTCTTGTCCCTTCTGTGACTATCATTTCTATCTTAAATGTTTTTTCCAATCACAAAATACCAAAACAAACGAAACAAATCAAATACCCAAACAAAACAAATAATCAAAAATACCACCGTGACATGCATACCTATATGAAAACAAGACAATGGCTAGAGAAGACGATGAGCAGAAGATGCAACCTTCACATATACCACCCTAGTAGGACCAAATAAATCCATATGTACAAGTTCAAGTGGTTGGTTAGTAAAGACAATATTTTTTAGGAGGAAAGCTATTTCTAATTTGTTTTCCTTTTAGAAAACCTTCACAAACGTGATTATTTTCAAATTTCAGGTTACGTAGTCCTCTCACTAACTCATTTTTGGATAATTTTGGTAAGATGCTCATGCTAACATGTCTAAATCTTGTATTCCAGATAAAAGAATCCTTTTCTACTAAAATAAAACACTTATCATTTTTTGAAGCCATGTCTTCCAATTAAGCACAATATATATTTTGATTTCTAATACCAAACATCAATATTCCACATGAATATAAGGAGATTAGTAGTCAAATACTAAACATGAGAGTTTAAAGTGCAGGCTGTGAGCTGCTTGTCAATACATGGTTAGTGTGGGCTCAAGTATGAACAGGGGAGGGATAGAAACAACTACTTCAAGAATGTTTGGTAGAGGGAGAGAATTAGTTTTGGACCGTGTAACCATCGGATGAGTAGACGTGGGCTAGTGTTGCAAGGAAGAAGACGTAAGATCAACTTCTAAATTAATCGAAGGAAAAGTGCCATGAACAAAAATATCATGTGAATGTAAATTAGAAGAGGAAGGGGATTGTGCTGGCTAGAGGAGGGGGGATTCGTCCGTTGGTGGAGTGACATGGGATAGAGAAGAGTATGTAGACAATGAGAGAGGCGGAGCATTGACTGGCGTGGAAGACAGGATATGAGCGACTTGGGGCAACAGAGAAGGTGTAGTTGTTGGTGTAGGAGTATGAGCGTTTTGTGCTAAAGTGTGATAGGTGCCAGCGAGTAGGCAATATATCAAACAGGGACGAGATTCCGTTTTCAAACATGATGGAGGTGGAGATATTTGATGTGTGGGGATTGGATTTCATGGGACCCTAGGTATCAAGAATATCTTAGTTTGAGTGGATTATGTTTCTAGGTGGGTTGAAGCTATGTATACTCCAATAAACGATGGTAAGGTGGTTCAACATTTTATCAAGAATATATTCACTCAATTTGGGGTGCCAAAGGCAATTATAAGTGACGGGGGTAGTCATTTTTGAAATAATCCATTTGAATTTCTTTTGAGGAAGTATAATGTTTACCATAGAGTGGCTACCCCATTTCATCCACAAACTGTTGGCCAATTGAAGGTGGTGAATCAAGAGCTGAAGAAGATTTTAGAGAAGGTAGTGATCACCTCAAGAAAGGACTAGGCTTCGAAGTTGGATGACACACTTTGGGCATATAGGACAACTTTCAAGACACCTATAGGTACTACTCCTTATAGGCTTGTGTATAGTAAGGCTTGCCATTTACCTTTAGAGTTGGAACATAGGACTTATTGGGCAATAAAGAAATTGAACATGGATCGAAAACTTGTAACATACATGAACTCTCATCATTCACCATAGCTGTTATGTACATACCTCTTATGCAATATCATTACTTATAATGATCATATCTCTCAACTCCATTATCCAAAATTTACATATTTTATAGCGTTAGAAAGCTAGGTGGATAAGCTACAACTTTTCAGAAGACAACTTTGTCTAATTCTACCTAGATTAATACAGTTTTTCCCATGAATTTAGTACACAATTCCTACCTCGATGGAAAGCTTGAAAGTACAACATAAAGACTTTGGAAAACATGAACACAACATAATGTATATACATACCATTAACATCAAAGATAAGAGTGTTACAATGCTTTAGTGGGCATTTTAAGCCACCTTATATCATAAACCAGAAATACAAAGTTTACATAAACTAGAATCACTCAAAATGCGACTAAAGCCTTATTTTACAAAATCTAGCTTCAAAAACAAAATATGCAAACTGGAGTGATGCCTTGACTCTTGACCTACTCGATAACTTGCTCATCACCTAAATATGCCGAGAGAGAATGTGGGTGAGCTTAAAGCTCGTGGGTAATAGTTTTATAATCACTAACAAGCAAAAACTATTTAAAACCCTCATGATCATAGAAAATTCTCATGAAAATCCATAAAACATATATTTCTCAATTTCTCAACTTGTCAAGCCAATTCGCAACTCACATATGTCAAGCATTCATCAAACTTGTGCACATAAACACATCATAATGATTTGGGCAAATCTATAAACATGACGAACTACACAATTCCATATAATGATCCTATATAGTCGTAAACTTGAGGGAGTCCATGAAGGAGTTCTGTGCCACTAGTGGGCAGGCGGGAGAAGCCTTTAACTTGGTCAAAGTGCACATGACATTCTTGAATGGAGTACAACAAACCCACATAACATGTAATTCATGAACTGAAAACATTTTGCCCATATGACACATTTTTGAAAACTTGATTTCATACGCTTGCTATTCTTTCATAAATCATTTTCATCATCATTTCACAATTCCACAACCAAAATTCTATACCAAGCATAATAACCCTTTTTCAAATCATTCAAAAGCAACAAATACCACAAATATGAAGCAATTAGCAATCATTCCCATATTAGCTCAAAATTCATTCACAATATTTGCATACAAAAACATGTGGCACATTCTCAAGCATTTAAAGAACAATAAATGCATCTTTATAATGTAGTTGAAAAGTCATTTAATTCCATTTATTTGAAAGAAATTTTAATGGCTTATTAACTCAATTATAAAAATGTCACCCACTTTAATTTCCTTGCTTGAAAACTTGCTCAAGAATGTCTCTCCTCTTGCTTCTCTTGCCTCTCTTGCCTCCCTTCAACATTGACAAAATCCCATTAAAAAAGAATTCCAATTGGAAAACCCAAAGAAACCTATGCATGAAATTGATCCTAAAATACTTATACTAATGCATTGTCTAAGCTCTTTAAACCAAATCCCTTCCAAAAATTCAAATATTAAAACACCAACTTACCTTGAATCTTCACCAAACAATGAGTTTCTTGGCTCTAATGGAAGCTCTAATCTTGCTCTTCCTTTTCTCCTTTTTGCATAACCCCAAAATCCCTCTTGAAGGCTAAGAAAAATTGAAACCTAGTTGACATCCCTTCTTTTCTCATTCACGTTTTTGGCTTCTTCCAAATGCAAGATAACATTTTTTCTTTCCTTTTATACCCTTAATGATTGCACAATGTCCATTTTGCCCCTCCTTTAATGGTTTATGGTTTTTAAACTTAAGCGATCTTCCCAAAATACCCCTTATACAAACTTACCATCCTAGCACTTTAATTCAACTAACCTATGTCATATAATCTCACTCACATTAACACGCTAATTAATTCCAAGATAAATTAGTCTATCAAGACCTTAAAATTAATTTAAATCATGCTTATTCATCAAGAAAAATTCGGGGGCCAAAATGTCATATATGTATAGTTATCCAAAGATGCTAGATGTATTTGAGGAAGTTTATTTAATTTTCTTATAAAGTTTAAATAGCATTCTAATGATTGTGATGATATTTATTATTGTGTTCACCCAAATGAAACTTGCAATATGTTTAATTTATATGCTTATTGTCTGAATTTGTTACTTAGTGAGCGCTTATATGTTTGCAGTTGTTAGCCTTCACTCTCAAGTTTCTTCTGTTCCCTTGTTCACTGGTGTGAATTTCTCTTAATGAAGCGAATAAGTCACTTTCTATTTAGGTGCTTTGGATCTTGGCTTAGCGCTATTAGAGGATACACCTTTTGACCTTAATGACACTAGTATAGAGGCTGAAAAGGCACACTATAAGGCGTGGACAAAGTCTAACAGGCTATGTTTGAACTTTATGCAAATAACGATTGCCAACAACATTAAGTCTACTCTTTCCTAACACTAAAAATTAGAATGCTAAAGATTTTCTTAGGCTTGTGGAAGATTAGTTTCGTTCTTCTGATAAGGCATTTGTAGCGATACTCATAGCTGAGCTCACGACCATGAAATTTGATGGCTCAAAGAGTATGTAACAACATATCCTTGTATGAAAAATATCACAGAAAGACTTAAGACACTGGGTATGGCTGTGGATGACTCCTTCTTAGTGAAGTTTATCATAAACTCACTTCCTATTGAATATGGACCATTCCACATCAATTATAACATATTAAAAGATGAGTGGAATATTGATGAATTATCCAGTAACCTTATTTAGGAGGAAGCGAGATTAAAGAAACAAGGAGTTCATTATATTAACCTAGTGGGTCAAGGAGATGGAAAAAAACTCAAACCAAAGACTAAGGATTTTAAAAAGAAAAGACCTACTAAAGTTTTACAGGTTGCTGATGGTGAAGGGAAGGGACAAAAGTTAGATAAATGTCACTTCTGCAAGAAAGAAGGACAATATCATAAAGACAACCTAAAAAGTAAGGCTTGGTTTGAAAAGAAAGGTATACATTATGTTTCTATATACTTTGAATCAAATTTATTTGAAGTTCCTTCTAATACTTGGTGGTTTGATTATCGTGCCACTACTTACGTTTCTAACATTACGCAGGGATTCCTTACAATCCAACCATAAGCCTAACTAGTAACTTTCTACTTATGGGAAACCACATGAAAGCCCCAATTAAAGGTGTAAGGCCTCATAGGCTCACATTAGATATTGGTTTTCACTCGGATCTAATGAACACTCTCTATGTACCTTCAATTTCTAGAAATTTAGTTTCTGTTTCTAGTTTTAATACTAGTGGATATACTTTTAAAGGTGGAAATGGTTGTCTCAATTTCTATATAAACAATTCCTTTATTGGTTATGGAATACTTATGGATGGTTTATATAAATTGAAACTTGATGATTTTTTTCTAAATCCCTATTTATTGTTAATCATAATATTGGAATAAAATGTAGTTTAGAAAATGAACATTCTGCTTACTTCTGGCATAAATGTTTGGGTCATATATATCTAAAGAAAGGTTAGATAGATTAGTAAAGAATGAGATTCTACCGAATCTAGATTTTATTGATCTTGGATTATGTGTGGAATATATTAAGGGTAAGTAAACCAAATATAGTAAAAAAGGAGCCACAAGAAGCAATCAGTTTCTTGAAATAATACACACCAATGTTTATGAACCTTTTGGCATTCTATCATTTAATGGAGAAAAATACTTTATCACCTTTATATATGATTTTTTACGGTATGGATATATCTATTTTCTACATGAAAAATCTCAAGCTGTAAATACCCTTGAGGTGTTTGTAAAGGAGGTTGAGAGGCAATTAGATAGAAAAGTGAAAATTATCAGATCTGATAAAAGGGGTGAGTATTATGGAAAGTATGATGAATCTGGATAATTTCTTAGTTTGTTTGCTAAGTTCCTCAAAAGTGATGACTTAAGTGCATAGTATATTATGCCAGACACATTGTAACAAAATGATGTGGCAGAAAGGCAAAATAGAACATTAATGGATATGGTTAGGAGTATGATGAGTAATTCCTCATTACATAAAAGTTTGTGGATGTATACACTTAAAACTGCTATGAATCTTTTAAACAGGGTTCCTAGTAAAGTAGTTCCTAAAACTCCTTTCGATTTGTAGACTAGAAGGAAACTTAGTTTAAGACATTTGTATGTTTGAGGTTGTTCAGCAGAAGCACGTATCTATAATTCACATGAAAGAAAATTGGATTCTTGAATAGTTAGTGGTTACTTTATTGGTTACGCATTGAAATACAAAGGGTACAGGTTTTACTATCTGAACCATAGTTCTAGAATTGTTGAAATTAGTGAGGTTAGTGGGAATGTTGAAAATCAAGTTGTGGATATTAATGAAATAAACTATTACCCATAAGTGTTCTTAAACCCACAAGTACAACAAATGTTATTCCTTTTTTAGAAGATCAAAATAATCAAGAACAACATTTAAATAATGAAGAAGCACCCCTTGAAGAACCTAGCTTACCACCAGCTCATGCAAATGAACTAGTTGGAATAGCTTTAAATAAACCTGTACTAGGCCCAACATCAGTTTTACGGTAAGGATGTTGGGTAGATATCAAAGTAATTATGGTATTGATCATTGGAAGGATGCAAAGAAAGTGATGAGATATCTTCAAGAAACAAAAATATTACATGCTTACTTAATAATAGATGTAATCATTTAGAAGTGATTAGATATTCAGATTCAGATTTTGCCAAGTGTGTTGATAGTAAAAAGTCAACTTTTGACTATTTGTTCCTATTAGCTGAAGGAGCAATCTCATGGAAAAGTACCAAACAATCTATCATTGCTTCATCCACTATAGAAGTGGAATTTGTAGCTTACTATGAGGCTACAATTCATGCATTATAGTTGCAGAACTTTATTTCAGGACTTGGGATTGTCCACACAGTAGGCAAGCTGCTAAAAATTTATTGTGATAATTCTACAGCAGTTTTCTTATCTAAAAACGACAAATACTCTAGAGGCGCAAAACACATGGAACTAAGGTATTTTTTTATTAAAGAAGAGATTCAGAAACAAAGAGTGCATATAGAATATATTAGGACGGATCTCACGGTAACAGATCCTCTAACTAAGGGTTTACATCCAATGACATTTAAAAAACATGTGCTTAGGATGTGTCTTGGTTGTATTAATGATTGATAATAATGTTTAATGATGATGTTTTATCACTCTTAAGCTCAATAATAATATGTGTCTAAATTTTATATTTCTTATTCATTATGTTTATGTATACATGATTGTTTGGATAAGAAATTTGTATGTATTTTCATAATAAGTATGTGGACTGTATGTTGTTTATATACAACTTATTGACCTAAACATAATAAGTTCTTAATGTTGTGGTATATGGAAGGGAGTATACAACTATACTGTGTATGACCACCATAACCCATTATTATGTGATTTGTTGTGTTGAGGTGTTTATGATGTTAACGGTTTATAAGATTTAATTCTTGATAGCCTTATGTTATACTATTAAATGTAATGATGAAACATCTGATTGAGTGGGAGAATGTAAGAAATATGGTTTGGTATTTTGGCCCAGATTTTTTATAAGCCTATAGTAAATTTAGTTTAGGGTTTTCTTAGTTTAATAGTATATTAAATTTTAACCGTTAATTTAGTACTTGATGAACGTACAAGATTTAATGTCAACAAAGAAATGTATATAAATTAGTCCTCTCTTTACCCTAATTAAGTACATCCAAAATCATATACAGAACGTAGGTATTTGTATATTGAGCTATCTATCAAGCTAGAGTGTAGAAAAAGGGTTAAAAGAGATAAACTAGTTCATAATCGGTAAAAGTTTTCTCTCTACATCATGACAAATTCCGCTCAAAGGAAGTGATTTATTCACTTCTTCTATGTGGTTATTATTATTTTCAAGATCTGAATGAGTGCGAATAATTTACATACGATTCATAATTCATGTATGATTTATGCCTTTAATGTTTGATTATTATGAATTGAAAAACTTACTCTGTCAACATTCATTAACCTGTGTGTAATTCTCGTAAGTGTAGTTACTTAGTTAATTTAACCAACATGGTCTAAATGTATTTTAAGGAAAACTCCCTTCCTTTTGTTTCCACTATAAATAGGGACGGATTCAGAAATTTTATTTTTAAAGGGGCAAAATTTTAATTGAAGCAAAATTTTATTTTTTTTATAAGATTAAAATTTAAAATAATAATTTTTTATATGAAATGTTTTAGAGACGGTGGCACTTGTCCCCCGCGTGGATCCGTCCTTGACCATGGACCACTGCACCAAATCCGTGTATTTAACACCAGCTAAGTCTGATAAAAAGATCAAAATTTTCAAACAAAAATACAAGTCCTGAACCAACTCATCACGTTACCTAAACAGAAAATAGTTTGTATAATGGAAAAAAGAAATCAAGTTCGAATAGGTAACTTGAACTTGGGCAATGAATTAGTTCTTGAGGGGAAGGAACTCGAAAAACTGGTGAGGGCCCAAGTTGGCGATGGGTGCAGCAACAGATATTTGAGGCTCTTTCTCGATAATGAGGTCAGTACTGTCATGAGCACAGTTGTGAAGAGGGAAGAGCTGAAGGGTCTGACACTCACCACAGCACCCGTCTTCTTCATTGATTACAGTACTGTTGTTGAAATGAACAAAGCCATGCCCCTTTCCTTTACGAGGCGCTCTAGAGAAGTTGAGGTCATGAGTCTTGATGAGCCTTTTCTCCATTATTCTTTTCGTTGCTGTTGTGGTAGTTGATGTAGAAGTACTAGTAGTGTTTATAAGAGATGGACAAGGTAACTTCATCATCTGCCACGTGGCATTTTCTTCAGTAAAGCTCTTCAGGTACTGTAATTCCCCTTCACCTAATGCAGCTGCTACTACTGCTTTTGTTGCCGTCGTCTGCCTTGGATTTGGAGCAGATTCCTAGAATTTAATAATCAGCATGCAAAAAGTTGAATATCAGTTCTTCCATAGTTCTTACATTGTCAATTCTCTTTCTGTAAGATGACAAAAGTAATTACGCAATTATCTAGTTTTACAGAGTCCCATAAATTCTTTGGTCAGCGGTGCACTAATAGGGTTACCTTCGCTTTTCACTAGCAGAGGTGAGGTGCCCCTGTGTCGTAGGAATGGAAATGGTTACCCATATAGGACAGTACTGATCTACATGTCATGAGGACGTGATAAGCACGAGACCCAAAGAGACCCAGCAAGTTTTACAACCAGCAGACCCGACAGAAAGGAAGGAATGCAGCTTTTAAGCCCTTTCTTTTCCTAACAAATAATGCTTTGGTAACCTCTCTTCTCTTCCTTGCATGTACATACCTTCCCTTCCAATATTCAATCATACTTCTCAACCTTAAAACATATTTGAATTCGGCAATCATAAGCTCATTTTCAAAGCTTATTTGTTTGTTATGATGCTTTTCCAGGGACTATATAAGAAAAATATGGGGAATCGGAGATTCGAAAGGGAGAGGTCTTAGTCTATGGAGAGAAAAAGGAAGATAGAGACTACCTCTGATAGTGTAATGGCGAGCGTGGAGGATGCTCGGTTCTTGTTCTGTACACCTTCATAGCCTGTCCTACTTGCCTCTGTAGACAAAAACAAAAACCAAAATAAGCAACTTTACATTCCTTCAACCAACAATTTGAATGCTAAAAGACGGATACATCAAATAATATGTCTAACTAACAACAAAAGGGAAAGATTTTGATCAGATAAGTAAACTACTCTACTTACCTGTTTGTTTCCTTTCAATGATTTCAATATTGTCAGTGTATTGTTGCTGATAATCAGGACCAGGTTCCATTTGACGGCGACGTTTTTGCCTCTCTCGTGCTTTGTGATTCTGAAACCAGTAGAATACGTTCTTCCCTTCAATTTTTCCATATCTACGAAGCTGCGCAGTGATGTGTTGAATCTCATCAGCTGATGGAGTTCTTGTCCCTCGTCTATATAATCCTTCGAGGGTTCTCAGCTGCTCTGGTGTTGGATTCCATCTCGAGCTTACTGCCACTGGTTGTGTCTTGTAATCTTCTTTACCTTGATCAGAAGCTGTTGCTGCAACATCAAAATATGAAAAAAGAATCTCATATATAATAGAGATTAGCTTGAAAATGGAAATTGAAATGAACATGTAAGATCCCTACCCAAATGGTGATCCGTTGGGGACAAATCACTGCGGTCATGAAGGCGACCAAGTGGAGAAAAGCTAGACGATGAAGTGTTGTTAGTAGAAGGTATTGCTCTTGGCATGAGAGTCCTAAGCTTCCTTCCACTGAGGTTATCTGCCAACATGTTGAACTCACCACTATCGTTGAAGCCCATTATCCACATTTTGATACGAAAAATGATATATAAAACTCCAGCTAGTTCTAGTTCTACCAAGACAAGGAATTTCTTTCTCTTTCAGATCTCAAAGTAAAAGGGTTGAAGCTTGAATATTGTGTTATAGCAGATGGCAGAAATGGATAATAAAACAAGAAAAGAAGGAAGGCGAGAGCGCATAGGGTAATAGAGGATGTTCAACTATAGCATAACACTGTTGGTAATATAATCCAGGGATATATACTTAGTACCTGCTAGCTAAGAGAAGAAACAGCGGCAGCATTTGAGTTTGATTCAGGGCTTGAAAAGAGATGGCGATTGATCATTTTGCAGATACAGCCACACCTCTAGATAGAGAAAGAGATAACTATGGCAGTGACCAGGCAAATTCTAGAGAGAGGGAGAGCAGTAGTACTTGAGGGCCAAAAGGGAAGAAAAGTTGAGAGGTGTATAGAGAGCGAAGCGTGGAATTCTGGGAGGAAGAAATTGGGAGTAGCAACTGTAAAACGACGTGACGACCATGAGGCTTATCATCACTCGTTTCTTTACCCCTTCTCATTTATTTTCTGGCCTTCTCATCTCGGTCTTGTGCCTTTCACACTTATTCTCAATCCGAACTGCCCCTCTCTTCCCTCTGCTCACTCACCCTTTTGTTTGTCTACATTCTCTTCTCCAGGAAAAACCCGTCACTTCTCTCATCTCTATATGTATGTAGATCGCTGTACGGATATACCTATCTAGTTGCTCAGACTCTCATGACTAGGTCATAATAGTTCAATCCTCCTCTACCCTCACATTTTCAACCGTGACTGCGTCAATCAACTTTACCCTCATTCGTCCATTCACATGTCTTAGTTTTTAATGCGTTCGTTTCTGCGTCTGTTTCTTCTTGCAGCAAGGTGGTCATATAAGCGTTCATGTGCTGTTATTGTCGTATTCTGCATTATGGTATGTTCATACGTATGTAGTGTGAATAGTTGAAGGATGGTACACTTTTACGTGTGCAATGGTTACTGTGTCTGGGTTTTGGAATCTTCCCCTTCCCAATTGCCTCTCTGTCGACTCTTCAGAATCAGCTCTTAGGCTGTCCCTTTTCCTGGCCCAGCGGATCACAGGCATGCTGCATTACTTATTATGCTCATCAGGTTATGGGGTCATCATGACGGAATGATTCAATTCCCCTCTTGGTCCCATGGGTCTCTTAGGTTACTGTTACTCAGTTATTGCTTCGTAAACATATTGTTTTCACACCATATTAGGACCATTCTTTCCCATCGACGGCAAGTTTCTGTCAATCTATTTTGAGGAGAAGAGATATTTATGAATTTTTTTGGACACATCGTCCTCAGATAGCTTACTTTCGTTTCAGGTTCTGTGACGTGGAAAGAAGTTAAACCAATTGAGAACAATAACGTTAACCACAAAAGGAGAGAATTGAAGAACCTTGATTGGAAACCAAAGCAAAGCACAAAAAGCTAACTCTCTCGGAGCCTCCGCCGTCAGTCTAGGCTCACATGAGCGATGACTAACACGGATTTTTGTACCGCAAATACTGCAATAATTAGGCCGTTTGTGTAATTTTATTTAATTTCTCTTGTAAAAAAGAAAAAGCTAACTCTCTATGAGCCACTTTCTATTACAAAAAATGTAAATTCGTTCAGTTACAAGAAGCAATGAAATTATCATTCTAGTTGAGTTCCAAGAGGAAGAATTGGTGATAAAAATTTAGTGCTTTTGTTTTATTTTTTTAGTTTTTATTAACATATAAAATTTTTTATCAGTATATATTTTTTATTAATAGATTTATTAACGAAATGAAACAAAATGTTGCTCTTTTGTAACTAAAAGATCACAAATTCAAATTATAAAAACAACCTCCTTGTAAAAAATACAAGAAGAAGATTGGATGTATCAATCAACCTGTCTAAACTGTTGCAAAAAAGAAAGAGTTGTGCATTCGGATAAGATTTTAAATATTATTAACTATAAAAATGTTGGGAGAAAAGTATAAACATAGGAAATCTAGGACGGTCACTTTCTCCTTTTCTAACCATATTTATTGCTTTTTGTCCCTTACCACAATTTTATTGCTTTTTGTCCCTTATCCTGTGTTTGGTTCCTATCTCCATTAGTGGGGACAGAGACATGGATAGAAAAAACCTATTTCCAGAGATGCTTGACTTTTGTCTTCGAAGTTTTGTCCATCATTTCCGGTAAACAGGGACAAGGATTTTTGTCCCTCCCAAAAAGGGAGGACAAGGACACGTTGTCCATGTCTCCGGCACATACCACAACCCATTTTTACATTTATGTCCAACTCCTTCAACCTATTCTTCCCCCGACTCCTTCTTGTCTTCGTCCCCAACTTCTCCTCGTCATTGCCACGGATCGCGACCACCACAACCTCCTTCGCCCTCATGATTACAGTCTCCAGCCTTCCCTCTCGCACGCTGCCCTTCTTCCCCAAGACATTCGTCTCTCCAGTGTGAAGTAAGTATTGGATTGTATGGTGGAAAAATGTCGGTCTTCCTTGCTTGACCGACACCTAGTTTCCTAAACGTGTCGTACATTGTCGTTTTCTTCTACTCTCTCCCTCTTTATGATTCATTTTTTGTGGTTGACACGGTAACCCACTTTTTTGCCGGATCAAGTTACCCATGCCCACTGGGTTTTTTAATTGACTTCATGTGTTAGATTTGCTTTCTGGAAGAAGGGGTTTGGTTGGGAGGTTGATTCAGTTCGCAGTGTTTTGATGATGCACGATTGAATG
>JANTPM010000007.1:11479908-11500011 GCA_025434745.1 Erythroxylum divaricatum | reverse complement strand
ATTTAAACAAAATTGATCTTAATTAGTATCCATTTAATTATAACAATATAACAAATTATAACAATATAATTAAAAGTTATATTGTTTACTTAAACACAAAATAAATGTATTATTCCTATTTAAACAAAATTGACGTATCATATAAATTATTAAACAAGTTCTTATTAAAAATTATCTAAAAAGAGTTATATAAATTTATGAGAAATTTGATGATAAAGGGAGGTTTTAGTGATATAATGTAAATGAGCTTATATAATTTGGAAGTATTGAAAATATTATTACTTTTTTTTAAAGCTTGTTTGTTTTCATTTTTTTCTTTAATTTTCTGTTTTTTATTTAGTAAAAAATGTTTGTTTGATTTTTTGGTTTCTATTTTTAATTTTAGTTTCTACCAGTTTTTCAAAATTATGAAAGACGTAAAAAATAATTTTTTCTAACTAAAAATATATTATATAATTATCCAATATATTAGTTATTAATTAAAATTATGAATAATTTAATTAATTAAAATTGTTTAATAATAAGAATTTTATTTAATTAATTTTAGTTATTAACTATATTTAATATTTGTCATTAAATTTAATAATTATTAATAAGTTTAATTAAATTCAAAATATCTTTAGAATATATAAATTATAACAATTTGAAAATCATAACAGTATAACAGTCATAACAATATAACAATTTTCGGATGAACACCGATCAATATATCAACACATACTTTCTAAACTTGTTGGAAAACAACACCAATAATTAAAGTTCAAGAACAATTCAAGACAAACACTTATGTGTATTTTGTCAAACACTTAGTGTGCTAAAAATTCTTCATCCCTAATTCAACACAAAATCCCAAAAAAAAATTCCATTAATCTCCAACAAATACATACCCTATCGTTAATAATCACTAATTAACATTTAAAATCAAACAACAACTCCATATGAACCAAAAACAAGAAAGGAGAGGAACAACATTACCTTCGGTTAACACCGCCGGAGTCGAGGACGTCAACGATGCAAGCTTCGACGACAATAGCATAGTAGACGGTGACGATGGTTGAAGATGGAGGCGACAATCAACGAAGAAGGAGAGGAGAAGAAAAGGCAGAGGCGCGCGCGCGAGACTGGGAGAGGGGAGGGCTTCGGAAGCTTTAAACAATAACCAAAACGATATCGTTTTGGTTATTTTTTAAACGTTTACAAC
Source organism: Erythroxylum divaricatum (assembly GCA_025434745.1). NCBI lineage: Eukaryota > Viridiplantae > Streptophyta > Magnoliopsida > Malpighiales > Erythroxylaceae > Erythroxylum > Erythroxylum divaricatum. The sequence goes on along the minus strand of JANTPM010000007.1, from coordinate 11,498,810 downwards.
TTCACAAAACGACGTTGTTTGGTTTTTAACCAAACGACGTCGTTGTTATTAGTTTCTAACTTATCCAAAACGATGTCGTTTTGGTTATATTTTAAACCTTTATAAATTCATAAAACGACGTCGTTTGGATTTTAACAAAACAACGTCGTTTTTGTTAGCTTCTAAGTTATTAAAAACGACACCTTTTTGGGATAACTAAACGACATCGTTTTGTTCCAGCTCGTAGACGACGATTTAGAAACATCATTGCCGACACTATTTACCGACGAAATTTACGCCGACGATACATTCTTATTTCCCATCTTATTTTTCCGACGCATTAGTTTATTCCGTCGGTAATTACCAACGAAATAATATTGGTCCCTAAATTTCCGTCACTATTATGATCTTTCTCTTGTAATGCTTGAACCATTTCCAAAATTTATCTATGTTAAGTACCGTAACTACACAAATGTTTAGTCTTTAACAATATTCATAAATTAGTGACATTTATGTGATCCATTAGGTTATTAAATATATTAGTAATGATTATCAATTATAAATTCTAATTCTAATTCATAATTAAAATTATATAAATAAAAACTTCTTTTAAATTATCTTTAAATTTTCAATTAAACAATTTATAATTATATATTAAGATTGGCATTTAACAATGCATCATGACTAGCTAAATATTTAGGAATGTCAAAGTAATTTTGACTAACCTTTATGTGTATGATTTTTCCGTATAATTCATTTCTTTTATCAGACAATGCCCCGATAAGACAAAACATAAAATTGATGTATGCTCTTTTTGAGTCGAATCATATTAGTTCTCTGTCATTAGCTATTGATTCAATTAATGATATTTGTAAACTATTTACAAAACAACATTTCATTTTGACCAAGGAATTTATGAATCAATACTAATTGAGAACAATAGAATATTCTCCCTAATTATTTTAGGGTTATGAATCATATCTTAATTACATAACTACCTCTATATAGTTTATACTACATCAAATAACTGTCGAAATGACCTATGATTAGAATAAGTCATAAGTAATTTTAAAACATAGCAATTCCTGTAGAAGATAACTTTGGAGATCTCAAGTCAAAGGATCACTTATACAATTACCACAATGAAAATTTCTATAAATATACAAGTAATATTTTAAATGAATTTCTCGTATCAGGTTAGTATAGTAAAATTAATTATTCTCTATCAAGCACCCATGTGATATATACGTGACAGTAAGATTCATTATTAAATTCTCAAAAATAATAAATAATAAGATTCATTATTAAATTCTCAAAAATAATAAATAATAACACATTTTGACATTGAAATCTGTTATTAGATTATAAAAACAATAAATAATAATTCGTTTATATAAACAGTGATCCGATGTATAGGTAGTTGTATATTAGACATGAATTCTTTTAGTACTTGAAAGGCAGATTGATTGTGTAGTTTTTCCTAGTTGTGAACAAGCTTTTCTCCTGTAATTTCTTTTGATAAAATAAAGTTTTGATAGAAGTTGGTGCTATTATACAATCGTGACACATCCACAAAGGATTGTCTAGTAAATGGCCGACCCAACACCTCTTAATTGGAGACACCAAACCACCAATTGTCTCCAAATGCTAAAGATAAATTATGTTTGACGTTGCTAGCCTCTACTCTTACTGCAAAACGAATTGTGCTTTGTTTTCTTTATATATTCTGCATGCCACTCTCTACATATGTATATGTACCTTCACGTTCACCAATACTTAGTATTATGTTCGAAGCAACATCTTTTTGCTTTCCCCATAAAATGCGTGCCTTTGTATATAATATAGCTCATATATTCTTCTTGCGGATTACTAAAATAATAGTGTTCAGATCATAGTTCACGTGGGCATTCATGTTTATTTGCGTTATACTGGAACACACAATGGAAAACCAGTCAATGAACAGTTCTGAGTTCTGACTTTTGTTTTCATTGATTGAACTTCGGCTTAAATTACTAAGTTCGAGTAGGGCCTTTTCACGAGCTTAGGCTAAGCAGAAATTAAGAATAAAACTTTAGGTCCATAATCGCATCGAAACTGTGATTCGATAGATTCAATGATCGAATATAATTAATTTTGACTCCACTTTTACATAAATATAAAGTTTTTGGATGGATTATCCTAATCGAAATTCCAATCTTGTTCTGTATCTTATGTTATCAATACCAACAAGGCAACTTGTTTCAGAGTTAGATAACATTAAGCATATTCAAACATCCTCTCAATTTCAATTCAAAAATTTATTATAAGTGCTACTTAGTCCTATACATAGGCTGACCTAAATTGAGTTTAATTAAAACTCAACTCAAAATTTTTAAACAATCTCGTTTTACTTTTTGAAAAAAATTTTAGGCCGAGCCGCTCCTATCTCCGACCCGAACCGGCCCCTTGTCATTCTTAAAAAAGATCTCTAACCAATATACTCAAAGTAAGAAATCTTTTAAAAGTCACATTTCAATATTATAATATATCAATATTACTATATGGATCCATTTTATACTCTTTTAAACAAATATATGATGGAACATTGACTTCATATGTTCTTTGCAATTAGATTCTTCAAAATCCAACTTCTTTTAATGCTATTCAAATTAGAAGAAAATTCAATATTTTGAGTGATATTATCTTCTCCATCACTTTTGTAACACTCAACCATCATAAATAGGGTCTTCTTCAATTAACAAAATTAGATATAGTGAAATTATCATGAAGAACATAATTAAAAAAAGTGAAGATAAGTCAATTTGTCCATAATAGCATCACATGATAATAACAAAAAGTAATTTGATGAATACTTGTCAAAATTCTTCTACATCTCATAGATTATACTAGCCATAAATAGAGAAGGATTTTCTGCAACATCTTTCAAATAATTTTTAATTTTCTATACATCTTTAAAGTAAATATTGGATATTTTGAATAAAAAAATATAACCATCATAAATAATTTTCAACAACATGTGATAAACTTCCACATTATCTCATTCCTCATCAGTAAGGGAAAAATTAAAGAAATATTTTTTTAATTGCACCCAGTGGATTAAAGCATGCTTGTAATAAAAAACATGATCAATCATAATGATAATAAGGGACATACTTGATGAGTTTTAGGTATGACTTTTGATGCTTAACTATTAAAAAACATTTAATAAATTTGATCTCTCTCTCTCTCTCTCTCTCTCTCTCTCTCTATATATATATATATATATATATATATATAAAAGATAAAGATCAATTAAAGCTTGATGAGTATCACCTGAACAAAACAAAATTAAAGAATTTTCTATGAAAGAAGAGTGTCTTGCTAGAGCTGTTTAACCTTCCTACATTAGTACTAAAGCAGATTATGAATATGCATCTTAATCATGATCTTTATTCAATCAAATTTATGTTATGTTTGAGTAATTGTTTTTAAATTATTTTATTGATTGATTTCAAATAAATATAAGTACTGATCATCTATTATGTGTAACAGTATTCTTCTTCAATGTAGTTAGTTTTCTTGCCTTATACATATAAAGTATATTATATTAAACTAAAGGAGGTTTCAATCATTACTTTGATGATAACAAAGTATAATTACTACTAATGAGTTTATTATTTTGATGAAAAGCAATAAGAATAAAATAAAGTCATAAATTCAAGAAGATAGCTTATAAAGTTGATAAGGAGAAGAAAAGGTTTATAACAATTGAAATAAAGATCAAAATAAGAACAAAAAATCTTTAAGGATAATCAAGGTCATTTTTTAGTTTATAATATTACTTGTAATCTCACTTTACTAAGTTGATGCTCTAAAAGGCTTGCCATACATAAACATTTTATTTCACTTTATTGCATAAGTCCTTACATTCATTAAGAGGTATTGAGGCTTTTTGTTTTAATAGAAAAACCTTTTGATCTTTCAAACACTCTTTAGGGAATATGTTGGAAAGTGTTTAAATTATGCTTGTATTAAACAAATTGATTTTGAGCATTTAAAGGTGTTAAAATCATGTTTTTAGGGTGATTGGTTAACCTATATACGTTAGTGATAAACTAATATAGGTTAAAGTTACTAAATTTGATATAACTTAAATTAGTTATAACATTGTTGATTTACCGATCGACTAATATGCCTACTGGTTAATCGATATTCCAATGGCTAGTGAGTTTGATGCCTTTAATGCATATTGGTTAACTAGTAACGTTACGACTATATATAGTGTATTGGTCATTATAACAGTTAGTTATTTGTTCCAACGACTAGAAAAGGTCTCAAAATACTATAAATAGGCATTTTCTCATCAATTTTAGAATTAAGAAGGTTTTGGATATTGTATGCACACATTTCAAAGCATTTTTCAATCATTTGAGCATCATAATCTCATATTTATATGAGTAAGCTATTTTGGAGTTATCAAGTTATAAAGCGAGGAACTTTAAGATGTAATATTTTGCTTGGGGAATATATTATTATACTTATGGGTGATTTAAGTAAGGTTGCGGTTATTCTTTTCTTGGAAAGAAGAATCTTGGAAGTGGACATGGGTTGTTTATGAAACCATTAAAATCATTTTGCATTCTTTCTTCTCTATTCTCTTTAAAGTATTGTTCAATTATTTAATTGATTTATATTGAGTAATTTCATCATCCTTTTTTTACGCTAATTATTTTTAATTGAGTACATTGTTTAGAAAAGTTTTTCAATTTTTTAAAACACCTAATTCACCCCCTTTAATGTGCTATTAGGGACTAGTAAGTAGTATCAAAGTGGATCTATTAGGGTAGCATTTCTAACAAAATCCTATAACAAATATCATAATGGCATATTTAAAAGTATTATCATCATCATTCAACCAAAAGGGACAAAACATTAGTAACCACATTTATGTGATGGCAATAATTACCTTTACTGAAAAAATAGGTTGAAATTCTTCTTAACAATCAAAAGTATAAACCTATGAGAAATAGTTTTAAATAACCTCTTCATTCCTATGAGAATTATAGAAAACTATGGATGTTAAAAAAATTAGCTTCACCTGAGGATATCTTTTTTTTTAATAACTTGATCAAGGAGTCTACTAAAAGAGGAGGTTAAAGATTTAGAGCCTAACAACTGACTAAAGTGTCTAATGACCACTGAAATAAATTCAACTTGTGAGTGGAGTTGAGAACCATTAGACATCAAAAATACAATTTTGTTGGCTGATTTCCTTGCATGGATAGACCTATAAAAGAAAACTAATTTTCCATCACCATTTGCTAGCCATCTGTTTTAAGACCTTTGCTTCCACAATGAATAATCCAACTTAGTTGCTTTAATATAATTAAAAAGGTCTGAAATTCAAATTGTTGTAATAGGGGATTGGTAGGATCCAAATTTAGCTCATTATATGCCTTATATAGAGCTTCTCTAGAAGTATTAATAAGTGGTGAATGTTGCCAATTTTATCTCTGGAAGACTTTAATTGCTCTATGACGTTGTTGAGTTTTCTGACACATTGAAATTTCTTAAAACCTAATTTAATTAAGCTCATTACTTTTTTGACAACATCTTTGAAAAATTCCATAGAATAAGAAATTTTTAATCTAAATGGATGTCTGATTGAACCTAAGTTTCTTATATAAATTGGTGACATTTTCATGTTTTTATTACACTTATTGGATCTTATTTTCAGATTTTATGCTTAATTTGACTCTTGAGTGCTTGCCCTTACTTTATGTAATTTGAGAGTAAAATTGTCACAAATAATTAGTAATTACACTAAATTAATTTTCTAGAACAATTGATACTGCAAACTACCATTTGTTTATTATAAGAGACTCAAGAAGTAGAGCTAAGGAGTGAACGCTGAAGATGATACATCAATAAGCCAACAAGTCAATAGTGCAACAGGAAAGTTCGCCGCAGCAACGTTAATGTTTCGCTATGGCAAAGTATAGAGAATTCATGCAGAGAAAAGTTTGCCGCAGCAAAGGGACGTGTTTGTGCCACGGAAAAGGTTGGAAATGAAGTGAATAAATTTTTTGGAAAAGGTTTGTCGTGGCGATGCAACTCCTCACCGCGGTGAAACCTTCGAACTGGTGTGACTCAGATCATTTTCGACAAAATAACCTACTGTATAACCCGATCCATCAACCCAATTCATGAAACTTACCTATTTTGGGTTAAGTGATAGCGGTAAAAAGAGAGCTGACACACACTCTTACACTCTCATCATCTTCCTGTCATCTGCACACCATCGTCTTCTCTCCATAGCAGTTTCTCCACTTTCCACCATCAATTACTACCATGGGATTTTCAAGTTACTTCTCGATTGTCAAGTTCCTTGAAGTTATGAGTGGCTACGCATCTCTTTCCCTCTTGAAGATGTAGCAATGGCTTGAGTTCAATGGGCTTAAAAGGGGAGTAGTTTAATCTTTGTTTAACTATGATTTCTGAACTCCTAGGTTTAGGATTTGTGGTTTGTAGTTGAACATTCTTGATTAAAGTTTAATTAAGTGTTGGATATTTAATGTGTGGTTGTGATTTGTTGATGTAGAACTTAGAGCTTTAATATATGAAGTCTCATATATGTCAATTTGTGATCTTGTCGAATCTCTTTTATCTTGCATAGTTGTGTTTAATAATAAGTCAATTTGAGATCCCAAAATGACTTGATGCATTGACTTACCCACCACACACACTAAGGGCATTTAATAAGGTCTTAAGAAATAGAGTTCACTGATTAAGTCCTTGGACTTAAAGAGTTCTTTAAGGTTTACCATTTGAAACTTAGTGATTTTCACTCCTATCAAAATTTGATTTCGAACTATAATAGCCAAGCTCATTTTCAAGACGATACTATCACTATTAATCATTGTTTTTTTTTCCCGTTTTTGCATTTCCAAAAATCCAAAAAAATACTTTTCACACATTTTTCTTGCAATTCAATTTAATTCTGTTAAGGATTCCAAAGGCAAAAACCCCCTTTTTCTTACCAATTTATTTGCACTTCATGACATATAGGCTAGCTTACATCCATTCTATCAGGTTTCGATTAAGTGAAACAACCCAAGATTGCAACCTATATTACAATCCTTGGAATATATTTTTGATTTTACCTCCAAGGATAAGTACTAAGGCTTGGATCAATGTCTTATAGTAAACTGCGAAGAATATGAGAAAATCAATACAGGAAAATGATCAGATATCATTGGATTAGGAAAGAACATATAAGAATTAGAGAAAACTTGAGTCCATTTCGATTTAGACGTACTCCTATCAAGCTTTTTCCTTAGAAAAGTAGAGTCTCTATATTTGTTACTCCAAGTGAAATAATTTCCACATCTTGGCAAGTCACTAACATCAATTGCATAAATGCAAATTTTCAAGTAATCACACATAGTTCTAGTTAAGAAATTATCATTAACTTTATTAATATTTTTCGAAGCATTGAAATCACCAAGAAAAATCTAAGAATAGTTTATCCTTTAATGAAAGTTCTCAAGCTTATTCTAGAGGTGAGTTCTCTGATAAACATGATTAAATATATAAACCACTGGAATGTCTAGGAGCAAGTTACTACTAAGAATTCTAATTTATAGATGTATGAGCAAATCATAAATTAAGGAATTTAGAAGCTAAAGCACATCATAATTATAGACTATCAAAATTCTTCCATTTAGATGAGAACTTCAATTAGAAATGGCTCTCCAATTGTTGGGAGACAAGTTAAGAAAAACACGATGATTTTGATTTAGTCTGGTCTCCAAAACACCAAGTAGAGATAAGTTATTAACAACAACAAAATTCCTAATGGCTTGTTACTTTGTAGGGGAATTCAAACCCTTGATAGTCCAAGAAGAGAATGTCATTTTTCCAAGAAATGAACAAGTTTATAGTTTTCTCCTTAAACTCATCAAAGTCGACATCTTTACTAATGACCACTTTTTCATCACTTAGATTGTAAAGCTTATAACCCTTGGTTCTAGAATCATAACCAACAAACACACATCTTTTACTCTTTTGATCAAGCTTTTGATTCGTCTCATCAAGAATTTGGGCATATACAATACTTTGAAATAACCCTAAGTATACAACACAATTAACATCTTGAGGTTAAAATTCTTTTGACATCTTTTGAGTTATTATCATGCTCCTTGTTATATAAAGAATCATTTGAATCTTTCTCTCAATTACATTATTCGTGGTGATATTAGAAAGGTTAGAAATTAAAAAATCTTGTATGTATAACAAAACTCTTGAAACTCCTTAGAAGTGAATTTTCCTCTCTTATCTAATCTCATGGCTTAGATTTTAAAACCACTTTCTTTTGCTACAGGAGCTTTAAAATGTTGATAACAATTCAAAAGATTCTGATTTTTTAAAAATCAAACTCATGGTTTTTACTTAAATCATCAATGAAAAATAAATTACTTATGATTATTAAAAGAATATTAAGTAATAGGATTGTACAAGTTAGTATGAATCAACTATATAGGCCTTAAAGCTTTTAACTCACACTCCTTTTTATAGATCTTTCAAGTTTGCTTCCCAAGAAAATGTCCTTTAGATGGATGAGTAGCTTAATTAATTTTAAACAATTAATTTACCATCTTATTATTTTCCTTAAATTTGAGTCCAACAAAATTCACTTGCCTAAATCTAAAATTTTACAACCATGCTTGATCTTTGTATCACAATGTCAAGCATTTATTTAAATGGGAAAAATAGCCAATTCTTTACCACAGATACTTTGGCAATAAGATTTCTTGCATCACTCTTTAAGAACAAATTACAACCTCCTGTTAAGAAAGTATAACATTTCTCTTATAGTTGACCTATACTCAAAATGTTACTCTTTATATCTGAAGTATAATAAACATTTGAAATAAACTAGTAAGTTTCATTCTTTAAACATATTAAGATTTTACCTTTTCATGTTAAAATAATTTTCAATGAATCTATGAAAGTAATATTGTCACTAACTTTCATCAAGCTTTACGAACAAGTGTTTATCACCACAAATATAATTACTAGCTCTAGTATTAAGGTACTATAAAATCTTATCCTATTGCTACAAGTCTTTACAATCTATCAAAAGATTGGACTCCACCTCATTATTATTTTCTATTTTTCTTTTGGAGAAAGATTAGCTTTTATATCATCATCAGTATCACTTTTGCATATATAAGAACAATACCCAAATTCATGATAAGTATAACATTCCACTTAAGATTTGTCATATCCTTTTTATATAGCCTTGATCCTCCTTTACCACATCCCCTTCTTTGGGTAGATTGACAAGCTTCATCCCTACTTTGAGATGAATAATGAAAAGCTCTTCCTTCTCTTCAACAACCTCGGTCATGCCTATGACTTTGACCTTTGTAGCTTATATTTCTTTGTTTATGTTTGTCTTGCCAAGTGAGCCTTGATTGTAAAACATGCTCCATGGCCTCTTTATTACTACTATTAAGTTTTTGTTCATGAGCTTCAGAAGAATCGCTTAGTTCTTCAATTTTCATATCTTTGAAGTCCTTTGATTTTTCAAATATATGGACCATATTATCAAAATTTTCATTAACTAGTTTTGGGATTTTTTTAAATCAACCATCCTTAAATAACTCATTTCTTCATCAAGCTTTCTAATTTGGTTCATAATAACTATGAATCTTGTAAAATAATTTGACATCTTTTTAGATTATTTCATTTGAATAGCTTCAAATTCACCTTGTAGAATTTGAAGGTGAACTTTCTTTTCTTTCCATTTCCTTTACAACTTACTTAAAGGATGCCTTATAATTGCTTCCTTATAGTAGCATTAGAAATCTTCTCAAAGGTGGCCTCATGCAATATTTGGTAAGTAAAAGATTCAACCTTTTCATCTTTTCTTAGTACTTTATAGAAGATCCTCTTCAGCTTGTATGAAAATAGTTGTATTTTTTAAAACCTTGTAATTATTTTATACAATGTCTCATGCATCATGTGCACTAACTAGTACCTTCATATATCAATCTTGTCTTTTATAAGCTGTGGAACTTGGAAAGGAATCATGCCACTATTTACTATTATTTCTAGAATTATGACTCTGATACCAATTTGTTAGATAAAGAAAAAAGAGGAAACAAGTATATACCCAAAAAGTAATTACAAAGAGATGGAGTTTTAATCTACTGATACTTTTATTATGATAATATTATACTTAGAGCAACCAGTAAAGTTGCACTTTTGTGACTATAAAGTTACATGTTTAAGTCACGAAAACAGTCTTTTTGTAAAAATACAAAAGTACATACATTATGACTATTCCCAGACTTCTGCAAAGCGAAGTGCTTTGTGCACTAGGTACATTGAATTTTTTTTACACTTGTAATAGCATTCTAACCCCTTATAAAATATTATAAGACTACATATACAGTAATGATCAATTAATTATGTTTCAATTTTCAAAATTTCAACTCGTAATATGCTTGTTCATTAACACATCACTAAAAATAATGAACTCTTGAATCTTAAAAGACATAACTCCCAGATCTTTATCTACTTAATTTAAACACGCTTAAACATAATTTAATCATTCATATTTTCAATTTAATTCAAGCACATTTAAATATATATAGCTAACTATTCAAATTTTAAAATTAAGTTTGCTTTGTTCACAATGCCTGCATCATGTCTATCATTGAACCAAGTCATTCACAGCATGATATTTTGAAGCAAAGAGCTGCTGTGGGAACTGGAATATTGCATAAAAATTTCTAAAAAGAAATAAGCAAGACGAATAATTTTTCGGTACACCCAGTTGGAGTCAAGGAATAGGAGAAAATGGGTAATATGAAGATTTATACACATGAAAGGAACCAAATTAGAAGGTCGGATAAAGGGAGTCCAGATCTCCTGTCTAATATTATAGTATCTTATTGTGTTTAATGAATCTCAGTCAATTATTTATATGAGTCCCGTATAGGTCTTGTGCGGATACCGCAAAATAAAAAGCTGAGATTTTATGAGACAGAATAAGACAAGGTAATATTGAACAGAAGATCTTGTCCCAAGAAAGGTACGGTCAGTTTTTATCACTTCTTATATTTCTAGTTTCTGTCAGGAATGGAGAGGCAGATTGACCTAAGAGGGAGTTTTATTGCGTGCAAATGGTATAGATGACTGTTAAGATATTTTCATGTTTAGCTAGCTAGTAAAGAACGACGTTAATTAGTTCGTTAAATAGTTAGTTACAATAGCGGTTTCTATTTTAGCTTGTATATAAGCTGATGTACAGATGATTAAAGTAGATATATAGAATACCATTTTTACAGATTCTTGCTCATTTCGTCTCTGGTTTCTCCTTTCACAATGACAAGTCCTCCCTTCAATCCAAAAAGGTTCAATGAACAAAATGCATTAAGATGTGCCAGATATAGTTCTTCTAATGCCCGACTAGACTCCATGCTCTTTATATATCCTCGCTCCAATTTTGGTTCACAAATGGAGCTAAAAGTCAACATGAGAACCATTACTTTAAAGCCTGACTTTCTACTAGTGTTTTGTTCGGGATTTCTTTTCCTTGTTTTACCATATTTCCTGGCTTTTTCTTTCAATTGGACCGTTTCTCACACTTGCCGTGAAATGATTAAAGAACGTAAAAGGTAAGAACAAAGTATGAAACTCACTTTTAGCAGGATAATGCCCCCTCCTGTCTAGTCTTTTCATTTCATAGCAGAAGCGCAATATGCTTGTAAAACGTTCACCAACAAATAAAAGGAAAAGGAGTCAAAGAAATAGGTAATATGTTGTTCATGTAGGTGAAAAAATGATTAGGGAGATGAATACCAAAGACCGAAAGCAAAAACAAAAAGAAGAAGGAAAAAAAAAAGGAAGAGAAACTTATGATGTGACCATTGTCTCCCAATATTCCAAAGGTGTCGACATTAAATCAAACCCCCTTGGTCGCCATCTTGTAAATGGAGGGACCCTATCTGCACTTACTTTCTCTCTTGGAAAAAGCAGTATGATCTCCTTAACCAAATGCCTACACAAAAGTAGCCTCCTCGTTGTATAAAATAAAAATAGTCGTGTCCCCTTTCTTCCATGTTGTTGTATAATTATATATATATATATATAAAGGTAAAGAGAAAACTGAAAATTACATTAGGCGAAGAAACAGCGTCCATCTCTGAAAAGAGATCATGGCACTTTGTAGGTAGAATATCATAATAAGTGATACCAATATCAGCAGAACCGACTTGGGTATCGAACCAGTCCTCGCACTGTTGTATAATTTTTACCAAGAATTCAATTTCAAAAGCATTAGTTGCATGAAGGAAAAGAACTAATTTCATTAACTAGGGGAGACGTTCTTTCTCCTATTATAACATTAAGAAAAGCAGAAGAGATTGTGCTTTGCATCCCCTTTCAAATTCCTGGATGATATTTGCCTCCTGATCATAGCCCCAACAAAATGTAATACACAAGAGTTATGGGCAATGCAATGAGCATCCCAAATATGACACTGCAAACAAGCAAAAGAGTTCATCAGTACAAGACTAGAAATAACTACACATAATCTTACAGGAATATTAAACTCACGCTGTGCTAAGTATATCTGGATGTACGCTGTACTCCTTGGCAAAGACAAAGGGAACAATCCCTTGGGGTAGAGCTGCCTGTTCATTTGTTTGAAAATCCAAAGTACATAAGAGGCAAGAAGATATGTTACTAAGTGTTGGGTAAGCCATTTCATCTGTAACGTAATATTTAAATTTTGACAGACAAGAAAATGTTACAAAATCTTATCTGCAGATATATATATTGGTGAAAATGTTGATAGAGTTCAAGAGAGGGGGTGACCTGTACTATGGCGACGTGTAGTAGAGTTCCTCTAAGCCCAACAGCAATAGAAGCTGCTGCCATCACAGCTGGACCTGTAAGGAATCTCACAGCCATAGCAAAAGCTGCAATGGAATTCCCACATGCTATGATCCTTGGTTGCAAAGCCATGAACAGACCTGTAACAGTCACACAAACCCCATCAACAAAAAGTGAAACACATCCCACTCTTTTGACTTGTTGGTCTCCCATTTTCATTTCTTCTGATAGAATCTTTCATCATCACTCCCACCGCTCAAAGATACAAAGTTTGCAGGAAAAAGTTGAAGGGATTTGTACAAATGAGAAAGTGAAAGCAACGCAACAAGCATTATCATCCCACATACTGTTTCGTTCGTTTGCTTGCTTGTAAGAACTTTAATAATAGAAAAGTAAGAGACTATCTAAAGCCGTTGTTTGTGTTTGTGTGTCTCTACTACTGACCAAGACTGAACATGGCCATGCCAAGCCCTGCATCTGACAGAATGGAAATGGACTTTGCTATAATGGCAGGCATTTCTACATGCCACCTGCAACAAAAACGTCAGAAAATAATCAATGCCCCAGAAGTTTAAAAAAGAAACCAAAACAACCCAGATACCTAAACAGATTTTATAGACTTGATAACAAAAAACTTTGTTAATAGATTTTGTCTACAGAGACTGGAATTGATATGTACTGTACCTGAAAGAAACTAGAGACCAAGTTAGACCAATTAAACTAGAGTATGTGTTGGGATTTCTTATCAGTTTCCTCCACACCATAATCAGTATAAGCCTTGTCATGACGCTTGTTGGAGGCATGGTTTTGGGCTTCCCATCACCCATTTTCTGACCTTCATTGTTGTTCTTGTCTTTCGCTAATCCTCTAGTTCCAAAGCTAAACTCGTCTCTTTCCACATACTCCTCCGGGTTCTCTCTTTGTCGGTCGACTGAAACTCCAAACCGACGAACAACAATAAATAATTTAAAATCTCTTAATCCAATAGGAAAAACAAAGAAATTTAATCTGAAAATAATGGAAGCCGACTAAAAAAAATGATAAAACGGCAACCTTTGCCTGGAGAAACGGCCAATTTGACTTCTTTCTGGTGATGACCACCGTATTCATGGTTACCAAACACATCAGAAACTGGTGAAGCACTTGAACTCCAGACAAACATGTGAAGATCTTTGCCACCATCCTCAAGCTTCAGTTGAGCTTGGGCGCCATTGGGCTTCTTAGCACTGTTGTTAACAGTAACAGTACCCTTGGAACCCGTCGGTGAAAACATTCCTGGGTTTGGCGCTGGATAATGAGTTGCACCACCTTGATTGTGGTAATGGAACCTTGCCTTGTTACTGATTCCACTTTCTTCTTCATAATTAGACGGCCTTGGTGTTGGTCCTCTGGACGCCGATAGACCATAGACATCAGAAGCTCCAAAGTTGGAGTTTCTACCAGCAGCCATCATTGAGTACAAGTCAGTGTGGTTAAAGCTAGATCCTCTTGGAGTTGGATTTCTTGAGGACTGCAAAGAGTAAATTTCTGCATTGGTTAGGTTTGATGGCCTTGGAGTTGAGGATAGTCCTTGAGACCTTCTTGAGAAAACATCTGATCTCGAGGCATTGGATTTTCGTACTGTGACGTGCAATTTTCCATCTTCTTTGATCTCTGCTTCAGTTTCCAGAGGATGCCTACCATCAAGTGACATGATGTCAGAATCGACATGGATTGAGACAATCGAACCAGCAGTATCTGGGAATTGCTCAGATATGAGCATTTTGGCTCCTCTGTATTCAAACATGAACAGCATCAAAGTATACCAAATGATACATTGAAGAACGACTATTTGCACCATTAAACTACCGGAGAATTCACCATACATGCCTTTGAGCAAAGGAATACCCATAACAAGAGTGTTTGGGAGGGTAGAGAGTGAAAACAGTGTAATGGTCCATTCCAAGCAACCCCTTTTGCTCAACTTAGTCCACAGTCCTAGAACTACTAAAACTATGATTTTCTGGAGAGTGTCTGCTGCTATGAAACGTGAGTTCATGGTATAAGGATCGTTGGTGGAGATGAAATGGAAAGAGAGGAGAGGGACTGCGAAAAGAGCAACAAAACGATTGATGCCTGAGCATTGATCAGGAGTGAAGATCTTCCACCATTTCACTGATCCATAAGCCAAGATCATGGCCACGTAAAGTGGCACCATTGCAGTCATTACATGATAGAAATCTGTTGCAGTGATCATCTTTTGTTACTTCTTGAATGTTCCAAAAAATTAAGACTTTTCACGTATCTTGAAAACAAGAAACAGATGAGAGTTCAGTGGTAATCAAAGTTTGAACAAGAAGAATAAGAGCAAAGGACTAAGTTTTGCTTCCAATTCTCTGCTGATTGTTTGAAGCAGGTAGAGTTGGTGATGAGAAGAACAAAACAAAGCATAAGGGTTTTGGGAGGTTTTGGGGCAGTGGGTAATAAAGCAGAGAAGGAACTCTTTTTGCACTAATCAACATACAGCTTTGCTTTGAGAGCTGCGAACAAGCTTGCACTTGCAGTCGCCGAAGCACAGGTTTTGCTTTTTTATTTTCTTTGTTCTTTTCCTTTTTGTTTTGCGTTGTGTTTGTATCGGTCGTGAGAGGGAAAAAGGGGAGGTCCATACTCCACCGGTTGTATTAGTAATTTGACACAACTCGGCAAGTTGGTATGTGGCTCTATCTTCTATATGGACTGGGAATGGTTAGTAGAAAAAGCATTTTGGCTAGGAGGTGGGGTGTGTCTCCAAGAACTTGTTTTGAGAGTCATTTCAGCGCTGTCAAGAGTCTCCTTTCTGGTCTTTCCACGTTAGGTTTAGATCTCTTGTCTAATATTACAGTATTTTATTATGTCTAATAAATTTCAATCATTTATTTATGTAGATTCTATATAGGTCCTGTGTAGACTTCACGTGTATCCCATAAAATAAATAATTAAAATTTTATGAGATAAAATAAGACAGTAATATTAGAGAAAGGATCTTAGTTCCTTTCTTCTTGAATTCGCCTTTTTGCTCATTGGTTTTATTTGACCTATGTTTTGGCTGGCACCTTTTTTAATAATTATTTTAACTTGATACTGTAATAGAAATCAAGTTGATAAATAGTGTACCCAATGGATTGACATGTATATCAAGTTGATAATAGTATTCCATTAGAGTTTTGTAAAATTTTCCCATGTTGAAATCAACTACCCAATGGATTGACATATATATCAAGTTGATAATAGTATTCCATTAGAGTTTTGCAAAATTTTCCCATGTTCTCGGAAATATAGATTTTGGATTTAAGCCGAGTCCTCTCAATTCAATGCCTAAGGCCATCTCTAAAATTATACCAAATTTAGTGAAAAAAGGAAATTTTTTACACTCCAATCATTCAACACTAAAGCATCTTAAAGGAATGCTCTACAATAATTTAGTTATTAACTATATTAATTTATATTTATACGATAATTTATTTTATTTATAAAAATTCAAATAAAATATTATTCATAATTAATTTATATATTCTTTATTTAATATATAAAATTAATATTATTGTAATTTTAGTTTGATTGTACTCTCGATCTTGGTTGTAGTTGTAACTTATTTTAGTTTGGTTATAATTTGAAACATTTTTATTAGGTTTTTATTTTTTTAAATTAAATTTGTGGTCTAATTTATTTTTATGTTTATGTACCTTTTATTTTAAATTTACTTTTATTATTAAAATATTTTATTAATAAATATATAACACTTATAAATAAGAATGATAAATAAATATTAAAAATAAATTTAATATTAATGTCATTTTAAAGATCTCAATGAAATCTTTGTAATGATATATTTTATATAAAGTAATACATATTTTAAATTTAATTATTTAACAAATTATGTGAATATAACAAAATGTGATAAGAGTATAAAAGGAATATGTAAATAAGAAAATGGTCAAAGATGTCATTTTATAACTTTTGGTGTATGAATAGTAATATATCAAAATAGTAGTCTTGGAAATGTAAATTTAGTGTGTTGGTTGGAGATGACCTAAGTTACATCAAATTTGTTCTTTTTACTAATCTTTGAATTACAGTCAACTCCATTTCAAAGAATTTGAGATTAGAACAAAATTTCAATCAAGTTAAGGATGTTATATAAAAACTCTTTATTCCTAATTTCCAAAAAGAAAAAAAGAATTCTTTATACCTTTTCATACATTTAGTAATTAGAAAACGTTTAAAAGCTTCATTCTTATTTTTATTCAAAAAATAAATGAGTTTATTTAAAAATTTTCTTTGTGGCCTTGGTACAACTTATAAAAGTTTTACTCGTTGCTTCTTTGTGACTAGAAGGTTACATATTTGAATTACAGAAATATCCTTTTTGAATTACAGAAATATCCTTTTTGAAAAAAAATACAAAAGAAAGGCTGCGTACATCGATGACCCTCCCTAAACTCCTACAAAACGGAAAGCCTTGTATACAAGGTACGTTTTCTTTATACAATAGGAAACTATTTGTCATAGCAAATACTGTCTCTTTTTTTGTTATAAGGGAAGAAAAAAAAAACAAACAAAAGCACCCTAGTTAATGCAGGATTCTTTTGTACAAAACACCTTGCTTATCTCGATGTAGGAGGTCCCGGACAGTCACCGGGAGTTCCTGAAGTATATGCAACCCTGAGCTTAAAATCTCTGTGAGAGAGGCCATCCGATCGGCACACTGGTTCCCTTCGCGATACACATGCTGAAGTTGAACCTCCCAGCCTCGATGGAGTCCCCGTGTACCTGCCACCAACAAATTATTGTTAGTTAATACTATACTGGAAGAGGAGATGATGTTAATTACCTCGAGAGAGTCCACTTCAATAATCACTCTTCTATATCTAAGCGCCCAAGCTAGAGTGAAACCCAAGTGGACACCCCAGAGTTCTGCAGTTAAAGGAGATCCCCTGTCGATGTGGTGAAGGAACCCCCCGCACCACCTCCCTTAATAATCCCTAATTAAACCGCTCGCTGTATCAATGTTAAATCTTTGTTTGACTGTCCCATCTGAATTTATCTTGACCTAGTTCTCAGTTGGTTTAGTCTAACCAACTAAGTTTCCTAATAGGCATCCTTGGGTCTGCAGAATGCAGCTTTCTGTTGTATTTTCTCTGTCTATCCACTCTATATACTCCATAACTACGCGAGTATCTGCTTCTGACCAAACAAAACCAGCTTCAAAAAGGCTTCAATTTCTCCATTGCCAAAGAAACTAGCAGGCTACTCCATAAATCGTAACTCAATCACCCTGGTTTATTTATGCTTGTAACCGAAGGTTGTGAGCCACCCACCAATCCACCTCTTGCTAGAAAAAATTCGTGTCCACCACCTCTAGGAGAAAGTTACACCAGAATGCTTTTGCTCACGGTAAATCTCGAATGACATGGAACATAGACTCTTTTTTACCATAGAAATGACAACTACCATCCGTTGTGAGCTTACGAACAACTAATTGTTGATTTGTCAGTAGTTTGCCTTTGGTCAGAAGCCATATGAATGTCCTAATCCATTGAGGCCCTGCCCATTTCTAGATGAGGTTCCAAAGACTATTATGATCTGCCGTAGTGTTGCCTTAAATTAAGGCATATGTTGATGCCACTATGAATTGTCCATGATTAGTTTGACCCCAAATTAAGATGTCGTCCGCTAAGCCACCAACATTGGTCTATATCTCCGCGATATCCATACAAACCATGGAGGGTAAGTAATGTTGGAACAAGTTCCAATGCCAGTTGCCGCTTGCATGCATAAAATTTGTCACAGTGGCGTAAAGGAGACTATCTGGAAGAGGAGTGATCGCCACTAAAATTAGCGGTCCCCAATCGTTCAATTATCCAACCAGAAGTGGACGTGCCTTCCATTGGCTAGCTTCCATTATACTATCTTTTAAGTCTTTATTATGCTTGATCGCGACTTATCGTTCAATCCTAAGATTGATCCTTGGAAACCGGTCAAAATCAATTTATACCAAGAATTGCAACACAGGGTGC
>JANTPM010000007.1:11454640-11467057 GCA_025434745.1 Erythroxylum divaricatum | reverse complement strand
GCATGTACCACTTTTTATGTGAAAACATTCCGTATTTATGTGCATATATGCTAACATGATGCATGAGCAAGAAAATGTATTGTCTTAATTTCTCTTTGAGTTCACAAATACTGAAAGTTCGGGTCCTAACCCTTAATATGGGGATAGGATGTTACAACATTACCCCTTCATGCTTCTCCAAATGATCATAGCTTTGCCTTTTTGAAAATGTCCCACCGAAGACCCTCCTATCTGTAGTGCCTCCTCTGCTTTATGCCTAACCTACCGCCATTATTCTATCTTGATGTGACGAATTAATATCATGGTCCATCTTACTAATCATCTTAAAAAACCCACATAGATTGCATCTGCTAAGTCTGCATTTGATGCGTTAACACAAACATTAAATGCCCAACATTTGTCTGCGTTTTGCTCCTTCCCAGTTGCTGGTGCTTCCTTCTGCTCACACTATCATTTCCTACATCATGCTACGTTATTTTACTCCTAGTTACTCCTTGCTTCTGTGCTGCATTTCATCTCCTACCTTATCCAGCTGTGCGTCGTCATCTGATCATCTGTTGCTTCCCTTCTTATACTGCATCATTTTCTTCTGTCATTTTCTCCTCCTACCCTATTTGCTTAGGCATTCCCCTGATTTGACACATCCAGAGCACAAATCAAAATTCCTAATACCCCAAGTGATTTAAGGCCACCATTATCATCTTCTGAAGCCATCCTAGATAAGACAAGAACACATCGTTATTTTTTTTTTCACTCAATACATCCCTAAAAATGTAAACCCTCTCTAATACCACTTAATGTGACGCTTCCAAAATTCTTAAACCACAATTAACCAAATAGTTCCGAAAACACACAATTAATCATCCAATTCCTTAATAGTTCCAAAAGAGAAGAATGTTTCCATACACAAAAGTATTTTATACAACTCAACTACCCAAACTGTCACATTAAAAAATATGCAACCGAACAACTTTACTCAATTAATCTGCTGGCCCTACCTAAACTCCATTCCACTGCGGTTATCAGCAATCACTCGATCTCTTAAAAAAATAATGGCATAAGGTGAGCTGCCTACTTAGTAAGGAAAACTGTACCTTTAAAACCAAATAACTCAATAGTTAATTATAAAACTTAATCAAGAGATTAAAGCATACATATAATACGAATGCTCATAACATTACTCAGTTTAATCCAAACAATTAACAAGCCTGTCAAAACTTTTACCAAACAATGATTAACACACATATTAATACATAACTGTCATTTATGATTTATTCCATCATTAACTAAATTGCCTGGGCCCTGCTTAACCTAGTATGCTTACATTCAATTATTTGTCAGCTTATCTCATCTCATCAAAGTCTCTCACTGACTGGGAACGTAATTAAATGTATAAATATTGGCATAGGGTACCTCAATCTCTCTTGGTACCCCAATACTACTCTAATACCTATCCATCGGCATAGGATATCATGAAGATAGGATATCCCACTACCACTCTGATATCTAGCCATCGGTACAAGACATCCCCGAGACTCAGGATGTCCCGGTATCTGCTCTATGGACATATTCTTAGCCACTACCTGCTCATATCGACACAATCTATCCATTTAAGACCATTGAATATAGCTTATCCTAGGCAAACCATTGATTCTCAATTTTTACCAATTATTCACAACATATTATTAAACAATCTATATTTAAAAACACATTTTTGCCAAGTTAACAATCAACACATTTCAATATACATAATAAAATATAAACAAAAAACACCTTGTAATTCATGTATGAAACCATTAATCAATAATTTAATTAGTCACTAATTCAAAATATAATTTATGAATAAGAAAACGGTACTTTATTTTAAGAACAAAATTCAAGGTTATCGTTACCTCGATTTTGGATTCAACTAATTTATAGTCTAATTTACTCTTTAGTTGCATTGTCAGACCTAGATATTATAAAATTCTATTAGACTATTTTACGAGAAATTTCCAACCCAAATACACTTAATAATCCAACATTATTCTCTTTTCTAATTTATTCTTAATTATAAAAATAATATCCTTACTAGCTTAACTACCATAATTACTAAAATACATTTAACTAATTAAAAGTCATATTTTACCCTCATCCATATCAAGTAATAATAAAAAATGCCCTTCTTGGAAGTAAATTCCAAATTTACCCTACACTATTTGCTTTTCCTATTCTGCCCCTACATGCAACTTAAATTTTCAAAAGATGTCACCTTCTTCACCCTCTTCTTTTCTCCTATCTACCCTTATTTGATCAATTTTCAGCCACATTTTCTTCATTTTTATTCTTTAATGCAACTTTAAATATTGTCCTAAACAACCACAACATGCAATCTAACTATAAACTAGTATAGGATGAAAAAAAATCACAAAAAGTCATAAAATTGTATTTGAAAAGTTACCTAAATGTGAGGAATTTTAGGGTTATTAACCTCCACAACTTCCTCCTTTTGCAAAACAATCACAATGAGAGAAACTATGAGGGAAGTGTTACATGAAAATGAAAGCGGGTGTTTTTAGACACACTTACCAGCTGGGAAATGAAGAAAAGATGAAGAAAGAAGGTGGTTACCATTGGTTCTCTTAAAATTTCCAAATGTTGTCTTTTACGCATATTTAATGGTTTATTGGTTGGACTGGGCTGTTTAATAAGTTTTGTTTTATTCCTAAGTGGACTTTGCAGTAGTTGATAATGATTAACAAACCTGTAGATCCCTCTGTACTAGTTAAGGTAGATGGAGGTTGTTATTGACTTGGTTCATTAACGGATGAGGTCAATTGTTATTGTTAGTTGGGATTTAATTGATGTGGTTATTGTTGAGTAGAATCTAATCAAGATGGTTGATATTGACTAGGGACAACTTTGGCACTTGCCACCTTCTTTCCTTTGTTTTTACCGGGTGTCGTTATGTTGGACATATATAACTTAAATATCAACATTACGTATAAACATAAATCAAACATCAATAATATGTATAAACATAACTCAAACATTAACAAACCGTATAAAAATAAGTCAAAAATCAACATTCCACACTAACATAATTCAAATATCAATAATACGAATAAACATAACTCAAATATCAACAATGTGCAAAAACATAACTCAAGCATCAACATTTAGCTTAAACATGAGTTTTAGGTAAATTTTACATTCACAGTTTGATACATGCCTATGTATCTAAACATGTATGCCGCAGAACCCTAATTTTTGCTATAAATAGACATTTGAGCAACAAACATAGTATGAATCATTTTAG
Organism: Erythroxylum divaricatum; assembly: GCA_025434745.1. Taxonomy (NCBI): domain Eukaryota; kingdom Viridiplantae; phylum Streptophyta; class Magnoliopsida; order Malpighiales; family Erythroxylaceae; genus Erythroxylum; species Erythroxylum divaricatum. The sequence continues at coordinate 11,463,759 of JANTPM010000007.1, read as the reverse complement.
AAGCATAAACAGGGGCAGAACTCTTACTTCTTTTAGATCTATAGAGAGCTAGTCTTCTTCCTTCTTGTTCGAACGGAAAATCAAAGCAGAAAAACACATTTGGGTATCTCTTTATCTTGCAATATTAATTCTCTCTCTAGAAATTGTTTATATTATGTGCTTATTCTTTTAGGTATTCTTGTAAGAATGATTTAAAATCTTTCAATTGATCATTTTTGTATGAATCCATTGCCAAAATCTAGAATATAATACATAGTAGTTGTATTTTTTATTCAATTGTAGTAAACTAATGGTAGCCAATCATTAAGGATAATATAACATATGTTAAATGATCCAAGCTTGTGTGGTTGTTGCTAGATTAATCTATTTTTCTAGCTCATAACACAATTATCCTACTAAATCTAAAGAGCTTATTCTAGTTTGTTTGATATTTAATTAAAGAGCTTATTTTGATTAGATGCGACCTAAGGGAAAACCGGAGTTAACAAAGTTTATTATTAACCTACGATTAATAGTTTATAAGAAAGTTATGAGAACAACAAGAAGATTAAGGATGCTTATTTATGTGTAAGCTGAGATTAAACCAAAAACCAAATTCTAACTCATTCATCAATCTTATCACTTTTTAACTGTTTGACTTGATTTACTTTCATTATTGTAAGTTTACTTTATTTTGTTTATCAATTTCAACCAAACCCTTTATTTTGTTTATCAAGTTCAACTAAACCCCTATATCCTAACACATCGATTCTTTAATTACAAAAGCTACACATAATACAGTCTCTATGAATACAACCCCTACTCCCCACTACTATAAATTTTAGCGTGTAGATGTAGGTTTTATTTTTTGGTGTATTTGACATGCATTAATGCTTATGTGTTTTATTTGTTTGTGATTTTAGTTTTCCTTGAGGACATAAAAGGTTTAAGTTGTGGGATGTTGATAAGTGTAGATCATATTATGTTTTTATGGATGTTTAAGTGTTTCTTAAATGATTATCATATGTATAAGCTTAGAATTATGTTCTTGTTAATGCTTGTATATATTATAAGTGTTTGATTGGTTTAGAGCTAGAATTTGATCTTACTTTTATGCTTCAAGAGATGTTTGAGGTGTTTATGAGTGTATGGAAACATATATGTAAAGAAAAGAAAAGATCTTGGATGCATGCAGCCATGTCACTATCATGACAAGTGAAGATGGCGAACTTGCATGGAGCCTCTGTCATGATCTTGACACCATGGACTATCGTGACAGAGGTTACCCTTTAGGTCACGATTATGACCCATGCACGATCTTGACAATCTTTTCAACTTGCAAGGTTTTTAACATTTTGGGGATATTTTTGGAATCAAATTAAATGGGAAAATCTTAGAAATATCCCTAGAAGCCTCAAGTACTATTTAAAGACAAGAAAAACACGCAAAAAAAACAACAGCTACTAGATTAAGAGGAGACATCAAGAGAGCTTTAGAGAATTCCAGTTTTCCATATCAAGACTCCAACTAGTTTCTCTTTCTTTTTCCTTATTATTTCTTTTATTTTCTTGGATGTTTACTTGGATTTTATGATGTTTAACATGATTATGGGCTTTTAAATCCATTTTAGGGATTGTTTTTGAATTGTTTTGTTTAACTTTATTCTTGTTGAATTCAATACATCTATCAATGCTTTATGACAATTTTTTTAGAAATTAAAAATTCATTAAAGAATTAAAGGATTAACATACAGAAGAGGTCTGCAATGTGTAATAAAACCCCTTAATATACTGAAGCATCTAGGCTATTACAAAACATCGATGTTAAGAGAAAAGACGAAAGAGAATTGTCGTTTTACAATTAGGGTATAACTAATTGTTCCTTTCTTAAAGACTACAAAAGCTTCTTGATAATTGTTATGATAATCCTTAGTAATAAATTGAGAGAGTGAATCAAGTTACATATTTTAAGATGTTCAACAAGAATTGATAGCTTAATATACCTGCAATTATTAGATTAATGAACAATTAAAGAGAAATATTAATTATTGAATTAATTATCCTTAGAATTGCTTCAAATCTAATTGAATAGCAAGAGTAGCCTTGTGAATTGAGAGCATTCTTGTAAATCCAAGTTGAATATATTGGTTGACTAGTATTAAGAAACGTCATTAATTTGCCTAACATAGGTTGAGCATTAGAATATATAGATTAAATAATAGTCGTAAATTACTTCTAAGCTTTTTATTCAATTATAAAAAATTTCTCTTAGATTTTATGGCATCTTGAATCACCTTAACCTTATATTATCATCAAAAGTTACATACAAAATACTCAACAAGATTTAATGGTGACAATAAACTAAACGAAGATGTTTTTTCCTTAAAATTTTCTTCTTCCTTTAACTACCATATATTATTATCAAAAGTTACATCTAAAATACTCGTTAAGATTTAATGGTGATAATAAACTACGAAAGTGCCCTTTTCTCAAAATTTCCTTCTTCCTTTAAGTACCATCATCACAATTAGTTAATCCTACATCTTCTAAACATCCAATAGCAAACTCTAACTCAATTTAACACCAAACAATCATCTTAAGATATTAAACTTTATTAAACAGTCAAAATTATAAGATTAAAAGTCCTGAGTTCTCACATTTCCTCTAGTAAAGTTCATAAATAGATGAAAGCCTTTGAATTTCTAACTTACACCCAAAAAAGGTGTTATGGAAATTCCTCTAATTTTTTATTTTTCAGTGTTGAGAAATTAATTGACAAATGAAATTCAAATAATCACAAATTTTATGCATATTGTGTTTGCACTCAAAAAGGTTATTTTTTATGTCATCATTAACCAAATGGAGCATTCAACCTAGTAAATTATGCAATACTACTTTCTAGGAAAAATGGGCGCACAGCTAATAAAGCGACTCATGGAGCTGCATGAATGTAAGGATACAACAGTAAAGCTTACCGGCTCAAGTAAACCAGTATACATCATAACATACACGAGGCTAATATCATTCAATCCGGGTGATGAGCCTCATACAAGTATGGAACAGATACATAAAAGATCAGTTTTTCATACTCCTGTGGACAAAGCAACCCAACCAAGAACTGGTTCGATGACGGAGATAACTTGAAGCCAAGCCCATTTTCCCCGTGCGACATAAGATAAGCGACAATCAAAAGCGCTTGGAACCAGGGAGGTCAATCCATTGCAGTTGGATTTCAACTTCACCACATTCCACATTTCTTAATCTCAGGCAGAGATCTTGAGTGATGTGACTCCCGTCGAAAACAATGCAACTTTCTTCAGATAAGCAATTCGTTCTGCATGGTTGAATTCTTGTGACTATGGTGCCGCTTGGGTGTCCTGCCAGGTTCATGTTTAAGGCCTCTATGAAAGGCTTTATATCAAACTCCGCATCTCCCATTTTGTCATCTTTGCTAAATGTGTCATGATCATACACAGTCTGGGATCAAACAAAAGCATGACAAGTTAATGAGAGGAAACAGTATGGTCCAGCTTGGAATACCCATACAATGATGTTATACGGACGAGGTTTAGATTCAAATGCTTTTTTTTTCCCCCAAGGCATTATTCACCTATAATGTAAATATGGGGGTTACATGAACGCTTGAAAACTTTGTAAAGAAATTATTACACAACTGACTGAAATAATGCATCGATGCAAGCCTAAATATAAAATTGATATCAACATACAAATCTTCATCTCATTTAGCACTACACATCTACTGACTGCAACCTACCAACCGATCCAATGTATTAGTTTTATGTATGTCAAACTGCAAAAACCACGAACTCCTTCTGCAGATACCATACCTATCTTAACCCTGTTTCGATTTGTTTCTCCTTTCCTCAGATGAATTCTATGATTAGAGCAATTTGTTCGTATCAAGACATTTGCGTTCTTCAACTTACAAAACTTAAGGTAGCACCATATGAGTATAGAATGAATTTATTATTATTATTATTAGCAAGTTGATTTGGCTTTCATATCAGCATGGCGAGGAAAACGAGACAAGATCTTCTCTCTAATATTAATCTGTCTTATTCTATTTCATAATATTTTAGCCTTATTTTACGAGACTCATGCGAGATTTATGCGAGAACCACATAAATAAATGACTGAGATTTATTGGACACAATAAAACACTATAATATTGGACAAAAGATCTGGACTTAGAGAAAACATGGAAGAAGAAGAATTTTTTTCTCTTTGCAAGGTACTGTGTCTCAGTAAGTTTATAAACCTCAGTTTAAGGGCAACTAAAGATAGAAAAAGCAAAGGGAAAGAAAAGGGAACATCCCTTACCAGCTTAACGGGAACATTAGGATCTGTAATAGAGAGCGTTAAGTCTTCATTCCACTCAGGATTAATATCCTTGTTAATAACATGGGTCTTGAGTTTCTGCATCAAACGTTTAAGATCGCATTTGGATGAAGATATTGAATAAGTACGAATAGAATGAAGTTGGAAACTATGATACTAAACCACATTACAACCAAATATGAAACAGAAAGGGAAGAAAAGGAACAAGCACAGGACTAACAGTTATCAGTTAAATCCAGCAACAAACAATGATTAAGACATAACAGAAAATTAAAACTTAAAGGGATACAAATTTGAAGGCAAACAAAGAATGAGCAGGCAATAAAGGAACAACTGATATTAAGGTCACGATCAGCGACAAGAACGAAATCAATGTATGGTTGATATCAAGATCAGGTAGTAGAAATAAAGTTCCAAACTATCAATTTTAAGATGGCCATGGTTGAACTGGATCCACGTCCCAAAATAGTGTTCAAGCATGCTGCTTTCTTTCATTTCACACTAATATTTACGCATAATATTCAACAATTACGGAAAGAACCGTTGGTAGAATCATTTATCATCCGTTTTACGAGTGGTATTCCAATGTTCTTAAACACTGTTGGATCTGTTATTTCAAACATGCAAGAAACTCGTTAGACAAACGAAGAGGAGTAGTTGAAACTTGAGCAACAATCTATCAGTGATCATGAAGAAAAAACAGCATGTAAAAGTGCGCAGAGATAGCCACCTGTCGGCCCAGCTTAACGACGACGTATGGATCACTGGTACAAACATCCCGGACGGCGAGATTAACTCCGCGTTTAACACGAATCCTGAGCAAGCCAAGAAGGTTCTCCATCAGCAACGCCAATGATGATCCTCCTTCCGTTGATGATATTGGTTGTGGTGTTGTATGTGACTCGTTCATCTTCGTCTCACGCTTGTCAGTTTTCACCTTTTATACACAAAGAAAAAAGTCAACATCAGAGTTTTCAATTTTTTTGTATTTTTTAGAAAGAGACGAGCAACATCTGATATGATGATACCAGGTAATTCCAGAGTATAGAAAACCTGGGCCACCTTTCCTGGCTTGCTCAAGTTCTGAGCTCTAAAACTCTATTGTATTGTTCTGGATTGCTTGTTGGCGATATTCTGGATTTGACTATTTATGGTTGAATTATTCTTATAAGTTAAATTCCGTTTTTCAGTTTACATTTTCTTTTTTCCTCATCAAACAACAAGAAACGAAAATCAATTGTTAAGGAAGGTTGCCGGGAGTTTCGATAGGCAGTATCTGGACGAGAATGGTTTGTGGACGTTGACGTTTGGGAAAGGAAAGCAGTGTGGGACTGGCGTGAATGGCGCAAGAGCCGTTGGAAGTTGGAACGTGGAAGTTGCAGGAGCGTTAAATCCAATGCTCGTATAATGCAATAAATGCTTTGCATTGGAGATGCTCTTCGGGGCATTTCATAAAATATTATTTTATTGTTTTTTGTTTGGAATTCTTAATTTATTTACGAGCCCTTTGGAAATTTTTTAATTGAATTTATTAATGGATTGGATTCAATTATATTAATGAGATTAAATTAAATTCAATTTACACTGTTTAGAATAAACCCAGTAATATTATAATTAAATTTAATTACACTATTTGGAACACAATTAAAATAACTTCAATTATTTATGACATTTTTTCGTTGAGTAAAAAATAATCTTATTAAATAATAAACATTTACACTTACATAGAGCAAGTTATAAACATCAATTTCATTATAAGTAATATCATCAAGAAAGTTCATTATTAAAATGAAAGGAAAAAATTGATTGCAAATGACATAGGCTAGACCGAGTTATGCAGACAATAGAAAACTATTATAATTTGGAAGCTTAAAAATACTTGAATGAGCAGTAGTTCTTATGCGTTGACAACTACAAGGCATTATCAATTTTTGAAATTTCACTTCAAATTATATAATATTATAACAAGTTTAACATGTCTTCTTGTAATAAGGAGACATAAGATCGTTACATCAGAAAATTAAATAAAAAACATTCATACTTGTATAGAGCAAGTTATATCATCCATAACGTTCCACATTTAAATACAGCAAGCTATCAAAACCTAACACCAACCCATCTTCCTAGACAATCAATCTAAACATAGTTCAACTGGACGTGTATAAGCACATTAATAAAGTTAGGATGCTCTACAAGTCAATCAATTGCATCCAAGAGAACACGTCCTTCCAATCCTAATTCTTTCATTGCGTTAAAAAATTTTGAGAAATGCAATAGAATGTAGATAGGATGGGAAATGAAGGGAGAAGCTAAATCAAACGATGGATCTAAAAGAAAACAATGATTATAGATTAAAAAAAAGAAAAAGGAAAAGACACCTATGAACAAGGAAAAGGGAAAACTTGAATATGGTAGGAGGTGTTGATTCGGAGAGAAGGTATTGTTGTTCCGTTTCTTAGTGGGAGGGGCTATTTAAGGTGTGAGAGGCTGCTTGAGGTGAAGAAATATATGGTAGGATTAGATGGGTATTATTGGAAAGATATTTCCAACATTAAAAAGAAAAATTGAAGTCCCAGTTCGTAATTCAATTCCGATACTTTTTCAGGTGAATTTAATTTATAAAGAATGATGGGGTTCAATTCATACCATTTTTCTGTTTTCAAACATTTGAATTGAATTCAATGCTGCAATTAAATTCAATTCATACCATTCCCAATACCATGTTAGTATCCGTAGAAGAAGATAATTGAAAGAAGTTAAAGACGCTTCTTTTTTATTTTGAGAGGAGTTGAATGAAGATGTGATTACTCACTAAGAAGGGTCCTAGCCTCCTCTGTTTTCTATTTACTATTGGACTAATATAGAGAGGATTTCTCCTACATTCCTAACTAATACAACCTGATTATTTGTTTCTATTATTTTATGAATACTCTATTTTAAAAAAATTCATCTATTCAATAAATAAGAACAGGGTCACATGGTAGTTGCCCTCGCTAATATAAGCCAATTGCCTCCCATGACCAAAAGGTTATGCCTTCTGCCATGGTGTAGGTTCTATTCACATTCAAAAAATATATATACTTCTTTTTGTTTAAAGCAATTGAAGAGTTAAAAATGCTTCATTTTTTTGATTATTTGATAACTTTGATGAAAATTAAATTATAAAGTTAAAGATTTTTCTTTTTGTTGTACTTTATTGAGTAGCATCTCATAAAAAAGAAGTGTTTCAATAAGCTTTTCCAAAAATAAGGTATTCAAAGCTTTTGTTTTTGCCATACTCGTAACTTTTATGTATAAACCTTTAAAAATGGTGTAAACTACTTTCTTTATCAACTCAATAACAGTTATTGAAGAAAAGACATTTACAAGTGAAACTATGAGAAGACCTCACCTTTGTCATTTAAAAATTCAACAAGTTTTCGAAATCTTTCTTCTTCCCTTTGTTTCCCTGTCAACTCTCTACTGTACTATGATGAAGAACATCAATCAACTTCTCTTCTTCTCTTCTACTTCGATTTCTTTCTTCATATTCTAATTTGGTAAGTGGCTGGATTTCTGTTAGAATTTATGATGTTTGCTTTGTTTTGTCTTTTTTCCTCACTTCCATCACATATACTCTCCTGCTCTTGATCCAGCTTTTATCCTTACTGTTTTCTTAACTTTTCCTTTTTTCTTTTCCTTCTAGTTGTCTCTCCCATACATAGCCATTCTCCTCAGAACTCTCCCTTCTGGACTTGTTTACCCTTCAGTCACTTCTTTTAACCAATAGTTATTCACAATGTTTTCAACTTTGGAATCTTTCCTACCTTTGACACCTTCCTCTTCCTCTCATCCTTTGCACTCTCCACCCTTCGTACCTCACTTCAGCCTTTGTGTCAACATGCAATTCTAATCCTCTTCCTCTTTCTGGCCTTGACTCCTTTGGGAATTCAGCTCCACCTTTCAAATGCACCTAGGTGCAGGTTGCTAGTAACCATGATCTTGATTTCAAAATCACATTTTGTCCCTAAGTCCCACTTTAGATCACCATAGAGTTTCCCCTTCAATGTCCTTTCTTCAAGCAGGAGTTAATAAATGGAAATCTATCTTGGCTGGGTTATTTCTTGAAAAAATAATTCCTTTTCCTATCATGAAATCTTGGGTTACTTCCAATTGGAAACAATTTGATCTTTTGGACATTATCTTGAGTAATGAAGACATCTTTTTCACCAAATTTAATTCTTTAGAAGTAGTTATAGAGGTTGTTAAAGTTGGACCATGACATGTGAATAACAAACCATTTTGGGTTCAACCTTGGAGACCTAGAGTTAAATTCAAATATCTAAAACTTACCAACATTCCACTTTAGATCTATATATATGACACACCTCTAGCTCCATAGGATGACCTTTGTGTCATAACCAAGCAATAACTGAGATAAAGGATTAATTATGCAAGAATTTGCGTAATTGTGGAATCACTTGCTAATCTGCCTGAAGAAGATTCCATAATGAAATTTAATGATAATATGAAGCTTATGGAGGATAGACTTATAATAAATTATGCCTATAAATCACCTAGCTTAAAACCGTAAGGGAACCAACATGAATACTCTTTGTTACTAGAAGTTACTGGAAGTGACCCCTATGTTATATGAAAGTAGCTAATTAAACCCTGAGATATAAAATATTACTCTATTAACCTTATGTTTTCAATTTTACTGGAAAAAAAACCCTTAGCCGTGTGTTGTTCCTCCACGCGCGCTGACTGCGAATTTTATAGCCTATTTGCCTGTGAAATGAC
>JANTPM010000007.1:11437229-11450293 GCA_025434745.1 Erythroxylum divaricatum | reverse complement strand
ACGTGGGAGTGTTTAGAAGGTAAGAGAGTTCCTATGACCTATATATGGGTTATTATAGATATGTATGAAGGTATAAAAACTTGAGTAAGGATGATAAGAGGAGACACAATGCATTTTCATATCAATATTGAGTTACACTAAGGTTCCTCTTTGAGCCCGTTTTTATTTATGGTAATGATTGACGAGCTTGCTAACAATATCCAAGGGTATGTGCCTTCGTGTATATTGTTTGTTGATGGCATTGTTTTAATAGATGAGACAAAAGAGAGTGTCAATGTCAAGCTTAAACTTTGGAAGGATACGTTAGAGTCGAATGACTTTAAATTGAGTAGGACTAAGAATGAGTACATGAAGTGTAACTTTTTGGGACATAGGGCGGCTGCCAAGTAGAGGTAAAGATTGGTTCAGAAGTTACAATGCAAAAGGAGTGTTTTTAAGTATCTAGAATCTATCATCCAGAGTAACTGAGAGATTGATAAAGACATAGTTCACTATATTAGATCAAGGTGACTTAAATGGAGAAGTGCACTAGGAATTTTAGGCGACAAAAAGATACCACTCAAGCTTAAAGGTAAATTCTATCATTTAGTGATTAAGTAGCCCATGCTATATGGGGCAGAGTATTTGCTCATCAAATAGGTGCATAGTCATAAGTTAATGGTGGCGGAGGTAAGGATGCTCTGTTATAATTACAACCTTACTAGAAGATATAAGATAAAGAGTGTATGATAAGAAATAAATTAAAGGTGCCTAATATTAGTGAAAATTAAGCAAGACAAGGCTTAAGTGGTTTGGACATTTTAAGAGGAGATAACCAGAAACTCTAATGGGAAGATGTGAGAAAAATATACTTAGAGACTATAAGATGAAAAAGGGAGGCTTAAAAAGAATTGGGAGGAGGTAATCAAGAATGATATAGCTTTATTAAAACTTATTGAGTACATAACCCGCAATTGAAAATTTTAATGTATTACGATACAGATAAAGGATCTCACATAAAGATATCTTTGTCGTTCTCATAAGTCTTTTAGTATTTTACTTTTGTATTTAACCTAAACATTTAAATATTTAGTACTTAACTCTTAGTGATTTAGCCTAAACATTTCCCTATTTAGCCTTTACTCTTCTTCTTCTTCTTCTTCTTATTCTTGTAATTACTTTTTTTTTATCTTTTCTTTCTTTATCATATTTTTTAGTTTATTATTATTTTTTATTTTTTGTTAAATATTTATTTATTTTATTATGATTATTATTTTTAGTTTTCATGTGAATTATTTAGAAATAACTTCTCTGCTAATTAGGGGTAAAGTCGCATACTACTAAACTTCCTTAGATCTTGCATATCATCAAAATTTTTAATAAGTTGTTGATATTATTGTATATCCAAATTTGATATATAAAAAATGAAAATATATGTTGAATTTTTTTTAAAATGAAAATATTGGACAAAACTTTCAAGTAAGCTTAAATGATTTCATGTATAAATATCAAATTTAATTCTAAGGCACTAGCCAAATAAGTTTAGATGAGTTAAGATATTTTTAACAAATACCTTCTTTTCCTGGAAAAAAGTTATATTTTCATTTAGCACAAATGTTGATTATGTGTTTTTATTTATTTTATTTATAGATGATAATATTATTCAAATTTAATATTTTAATTACTATTAATTTAAAAAAAATTTGTCATAAGCAAGATAAATTTATTTAAATAGTAAGCTTGAAAATATTTGTAAATTTAAAAAATTATAATATTGTGAAATGAGTTGAAAAGGATATTCTTGAAATTTTTAATAATTTAGAAAAGTTTATTAATTTTTAACTTTATCATGAAATTCATTAAAATAGGGGCTATTTAAGACTTGTTTCTTAGGAATACCAAATAAAATAGGCCCGGTAAAGCTATCGCACTCCGGTCCATTTCGTTCCCCTCGCAAAAGCAATACAGTTCTACCGGCGAAAGCAGCTTCGACTGGCACCAAATTTCTCAATCTCTCGTTCTTGTTTCTGGTAACTTTTTACTGTCTAAGTCGTCTCTATACATATTTATGTAATGCTCAGATTCTCATATTAATTGGGGCCTTTTGTTAGTATTCAAAAGTTCTCTTTTTCTTTTTTAGGTTGTGTATTATCTCTGAAAGCTCGAGTGGTATGCTGTTTAGGGTTCCTATTATACTATTTTGTTTGTAGGATTTAGAAATTGCACTTTCTATTATCCTTTTATCCCTTCCGAAGGATCCTTTCGTCTTTACTGATTGTAACTCTGGCTTTATTGATCTTATTTTCCTTTCGCACATAACCGCCCGCTTGCTTTATGAATTGTTCGTATAGAAACGAATGCATTGCGTTTGAGTTTCAGTTGTCTAGAACCCTAGAAAAAGGGTGATTTAGACTTCGATTGAAGCTTCATTTATTTGATTTTCTTTGTATAATTCTTCTTGTAGGTATTAAAAAAATTAATACTCGCTGGGAGAACAAGGCCCGAGCCTGGCTCTTATGATGGACTTGGATAGGTTTGAATCAAAGCGTGATCGATGTGACGATAGAGATGAGCTAGATGACTCCCCAAGTGGTCAACATAGGGATCCTGCAGCTTATGATGATGATTCGGGAGCAGACGGGGTTGAAAATTCTAGCAAGCATTCTAGTAGAGATAAAGATAGGAGGAAAAGTAGTCGAAGTGAAGATAGAGAGAGAGATCATCGAGGGAAAGAGCGGGAACGCTCAAAGAAAACCAGCAGTGATGTCCCCAAAGACATAGAAAAGGGAAAAGACAAGCATGAGCGTAGCAAGGATAGGAGTAGGGATAGTAAGGTAAAAGATTCAGATTATGAACATGACAAGTACAGAGATAAGGACAGGAAAACCAAAGTGAAGGAAAAAGAGCGAGATAGAGATAGAGATAGAGAAATGGATAAGGAGAGGGGAAAGGAAAAGAATAGGGATAGAGACAGAGAGAAAGAAAAAACAAAAGAAAAGGAAAGGGAGAGGGAGAAACACCGTGATCGAGAGAAGGAGAGGGGAAATGATACAGATAGAGAGAGGGAAAAGGAAAAAGAGAAGAGTAGGGAGAGGGAGAGGGAGACTGATCAAGATAGAGAGGAACCAAGAGAGAGGGACAGGGTGGCCAAAAAAGCACATGATGAACGTCATGATAAGAGCAAGGATGATAAGACTCAAGTGGGTTATGAAGACGCTAGGGATAGACAAGTTCTGAAGCAGGTAAAGGTGTCATTTCACAATGAAGATGAACAAAATGGTGAGGGCATATCAGGTGGAGCACAATCTGATGTACTCGCGGAACGAATCTTGAAGTATGTGAACCTACTGTTTCTCTCCTTTTTATTCCACTCATCTGCCCTTTTTCTAATTTAAATAGTTGATTTCGTTGTTTATCTTGGTACATTGTAATAGCTTGATGGAACATGTGTTTGGATGGTAGAATTTGGATGGGAACATACACTGTTTATTGTGGTGTTACCTAGCATGGAATTGCATTGTACTGTTATCTTTTCTGTAATATATTTTTTCTTTACAATACGAAGATTATCTGTTGTTTATTGTTAACATTTATCTGATAGGAGCTAGAACAGTCTGCCAGCATCTGTTTTCGAGGTATAAATTCCTTAAGGCTTAAATATTAGGAGAATCGGTTCACATTTCAGACTAAGCATATCTGAACTTAAAAAAGTGATTCTCATGCTTCTATTCCGTCATGTTTGCACTATTGTTCTGTCATCATAGCCAATTTGTGGACTTTTGGTGGCCATTTTGTTAGGTTTAGTATCGTTTAAATGCTATATTGTCATATTATGGCCTACAGAATACTGCATATCAGCTATTTTTGTAAAACTAATTATGTATCAGCTGCCATCTTCTTGAAGTTGCTAATATATTCTGCACATTGTTTTACTCGTCTTACTTGTTCTGTCTTTGAACCTTTTAGTTGGGCAACTACCCTTTTATGCTTTCTTTTTTCTCTTACAGTTGGCTCACATCTATTTAGATATATGCTGACCCTTTTCTTCTTTTATGGGCTAGAATTTACATAAGACATTGATGAACTTTTACATGCAACTGCTTGTGTGCTTGTTTTTGTAAGATCCCCAATTTTGGGATACCTGGCTTTGGAGTAGTGCGAAAACTTATTCTCAGATGAGCCGTTATACAATGCAATCTGTCTTGACAATTATTTTATTTGCATAGGATGAAGGAAGAAAGATTAAAGAAGACAGAAGGTGTTTCAGAAGTTTCAGCATGGGTTAACAGGAGTCGTAAGCTTGAGAGGGAGATTACTGAAAAGGACAAGGCAAAGCAGTGGTCCAAGATTTTTGAGGAACAAGTCAGCTTAATCTAGACATGCTTCTCTGTGGTTTCTCTTTCATACATGTGATTCCCTTTGATTTGGTTTTGCTAATATTATGCTAGTAAATTTACTCAGGACAATATTGTTGAAGAAGAAAGAAAAGGTGAGGAGGCAGGCCATGAGAATACATGTAGGGTTTCCTGCCCACACTCTTACTATTCCTTTTGTTTTTCTTGTGAGGATTAGTTCTTCTTGAATGTTTTTGAAATTTCAATGCTAGTTTTGAGCTTGCTATTTCAATATTTGCAGGAGGGCACTTGTTGTGCATAGATTGTTGAGTTGAAAATATTCCTTGAGATATGTACACTAGATGAGTGAATTGAAATTACAGTATACCTTGTGCTGTTGTGATGCATGATAAATTTGGTCATGCTCAATAGACTACTCATGCAACTTTTCCACATGCTGCTGAGGTATTAGGTGACTTATAGCAGGGATTTCTATTAAATTGATGTTTTTACTAATGGGCTATTTTTAACAGATAATCTAGCTGGTGTTAAAGTTCTTCATGGCCTTGAAAAAGTAATCGAAGGTGGAGCTGTTGTTTTGACACTCAAAGATCAGAACATACTTGCAGGTGGCGACATTAATGAAGGTAAAAACAATTTATTACTTTTCCTTCTATTTTTTATATCTTTGTAATCTGAAGTGACTTCCCTTTTCTTTTATTTTTGGAACAGATGTTGACATGCTTGAAAATGTGGAAATTGGAGAACAGAAGCGGCGAGACGAGGCTTATAAAGCAGCAAAAAAGAAGACTGGGATCTATGATGACAAGTAAATATTTTGTAACATAATGGTTCATTTTTGTAATTAATAACGAAGAACAACTTTTAACCATCTGTTAAATGTTAATTTTTAGGTTCAACGACGATCCTGCTTCAGAGAAGAAACTTCTTCCACAATATGACGATTCGACTGCAGAAGAGGTTATTTTTGTCTCTTGTTTCTTGGCCTTCACTTTTAGCATTCTTATGAATCTATGTATCCTAAGTTGTTACAGGGAATAAGTTGGTGACTTATTTCTGAAAAGCATTTTTGTTTCTCACAGAATGAGCATACAATCACTTTGGGTCGATTTGTTATTAAATTGTTACATGGAGGTTTTATTATAAGATAACGAAATTATAGGATTTCACTTTCTAATCTGAAAAAGTTTGTTATATTTGGCCCTTACTGTTAAATGGAAATAATTTCAGGGAGTCACTTTGGATGGAAGTGGACACTTTTCTGGTGAGGCAGAGAAAAAGTTAGAAGAGGTAAATCTTATCTTTCTCATTAATTATTGATATAATTATCGATACTGGATAATTACTCTCTTTTCAGCATATTGATATGTTGATTTGGTAACACTAAGAGGAAATGATCTTCTGGTTATAGGAATTTAATGATTCTAATTTTCATTCTTTTATTTTTTCCTGTTTTGCCTGATATCCAGCTCCGTCGAAGACTACAAGGTTCTTCGACCAGCTATCACTCAGAAGATCTGAGCTCATCTGTAAAGATATCATCAGATTACTATACTCAGGAAGAGATGCTTAAATTCAATAAGCCTAAGAAAAAGAAATCCTTACGCAAGAAGGAGAAGCTGGACCTAGATGCCCTTGAAGCAGAAGCTGTTGCTGCTGGATTGGGTGCTGGTGACCTTGGTTCTAGGAAAGATGGCACAAGACAGGCTGTTAGAGAAGAACAAGAGCGATCGGCTGCAGAATTGAGAAACAGTGCTTATCAATTAGCCTTAGCTAAAGCAGATGAAGCATCTAAATCTCTTAGATTGGAGCAAACTCAATCTGCTAAGTTGGAGGAAGATGAAAATATGGTTTTTGCAGATGATGATGAAGACCTAGTCAAATCTTTAGAGAGAACAAGGAAGTTAGCTCTTCAAAAACAAGCTGCAAAGGCATCCGGGCCACATGCAGTTGCTCTTCTTGCCTCAACCGCTGCAAGCAATCAGCCTATGAATGATC
The DNA here is from genome assembly GCA_025434745.1 of Erythroxylum divaricatum. Lineage (NCBI taxonomy): Eukaryota > Viridiplantae > Streptophyta > Magnoliopsida > Malpighiales > Erythroxylaceae > Erythroxylum > Erythroxylum divaricatum. The sequence continues at coordinate 11,443,961 of JANTPM010000007.1, read as the reverse complement.
AAAACCCCACCATGGGAGAGACACAAGAAAACACGGTTGTCTTTACTGAGATGGATGAGTTTGTCTGGGGTCTGCAGCTTGATGAAGGTATATCTTTTGCAGTATGAGTTCTTTCATAGTTCTTTGCTTGTGAAGACTAGTGAACAATGTAAATATGCTCTGCCTCTATGCATTGAATCTTGGTTGTAGATCTTCTCTGGAGAATAGTTATATTGGTCTTGCTTTTACAGAAGCCCATAAGCCTGAAAGTGAAGATGTTTTCAAGGATGAAGATGAAGCTGCAGGAGATTCTGATCAAGAAATGAAAGATGAGGCTGGGGGATGGATGGAAGTTAAAGATACCAGTAAAGATGAAAGTCCTGTCGATGAAGACAAGGAGGATATAGTTCCAGATGAAACAATTCATGAAGCCGCAGTTGGTAGAGGATTGTCAGGTGCACTGAAGCTGCTCAAAGAGCGAGGCACCCTTAAGGAAACTGTTGAGTGGGGTGGCAGAAACATGGACAAGAAAAAAAGCAAACTTGTTGGCATTGTCAACAACAATCCTCAAAGTGATAGATTTAAGGATATTCGTATTGAGAGGACTGATGAATTTGGGCGAATAGTAAGTGTTTGTTCACTCTTTAGATTTTTACTTATTTATATTGTTGTATCCTATTTTTCTTGCTTGTTTGTGTTAGGATTTCTCAGTAGGCAGCTTTTTTGGAGTCTTTGGTAGGTTAAATTTGGATGAGATTAATGTATCGATTACTTTATTCTACGATAGGACATAGTCAAAAGAAAGAGGTTTAGAAATGGTGGCCACTACAAAATTTTGAGCCTTATTGTTTTCTAACAGTTTCCATGAGCCAAACTGAACACTTTTTGCTCTTCAGAGCTGTTTCTAATGGGGGAGATTTCTTCATATATACTAGAAACTTAAAGGGTTTCTACATGTTAACTTGGTTCTCTACCTTGCTGTCACATGTAAAAGATCTCTGATTACTCTAGTCCCTATATGTTGAAACGTCAAACACACGCATGATATGGAAATTGCTTAAGGACTTTGTCTTTAATTAGTTGCTTGCTGACTGTCCAAATACTTGGGAATCTAAAGTGCCTTTTGGTTTGGTAATTTCGTTTTAAGTTGCCTCTTGGTTCATTTACTTCATTCTACCTTTCAGTTTTGCTGATATGTCGCTAACTCTTGACTATGAATTATTGTTATTTTTCATCAGTTAACTCCAAAGGAAGCCTTCAGGCAGCTCTCTCATAAATTCCATGGAAAGGGGCCTGGCAAAATGAAGCAAGAAAAGCGCATGAAGCAATATCTGGAAGAGTTAAAGTTGAAGCAAATGAAAAATACTGATACACCTTCACTGTCTGTTGAGCGGATGAGAGAAGCTCAAGCTCAGTTAAAGACACCTTATCTTGTTCTTAGTGGCCATGTTAAACCAGGGTATGGTTTAAGTTTCTCTCATAATCCAAACATATCTGTCCAATGAATAAAGTGATGGCTGGTATTAGTTTCCAAGGTAGTATATAGAAAATAACAACCAAGAAAATAAAAAGAAGAAATTCCTAGATTTCCCTGCCAAGGATGATGTTGAGCTATGTCATGTGTCTACTAAGTTATTTTTCTGTTGCCACTTTTTTGTATTTTTAACGTGGACATAGTTGTTACTTATTTTTGGTTTTTGTTTATGTTGTGTTAATAGGCAAACCAGTGATCCAAGAAGTGGTTTTGCAACTGTAGAGAAAGATTTTCCGGGGAGTTTGACACCCATGCTTGGTGATAAAAAGGTTAGCCATACATTGTTACTGAGTACTCCTTTTTGTTTTCATTTTATATTATGATAGCCTAGAGTTGGGACTTGGAGTATCGAACTGTAGGCCACTAATCTTATATTATTGCTATACCTATAACCAATGAATATAAAACGAGACCAGATTGGCCAGTTCAACCGTTTTCACCGGAACTAGCCTAGCAGCCGGTTCAATTAAGTATTCAAACCTTTAAACTATAAAACTCCCACATCATCCTTAGCCATCTCCATAAGAATCCCCATCCTTTTTTCTTTTCCTTTTCCTTGATAATCGCCCGGTTGAGTTAACTGTTCTTGCTCTTTCAAGGTTGGGATCTAAAATATTTTTCCTCGTCTCTTGTTCCCTGCTGCTATTACCTCTCTTTTGCTTTTCTCTGTAGCTGGTTTTATATCTTCCGTTCCTTCCTTTTGTTGTCTCCCTACCAATTTCCAAGTTGCTTCCTCACACTTGTTCTGCATTTATTGTTTTATTCTCACTTGAATGTATCTTTAGCTTCTGGTTTTATCACCATTTTCTCTCTCTTTTTTCCAGTTCTCCCTAATTTGACGTTTTTACCAATCCCTCCTTGTTTCCTCTTTTTCTCCTTTTATCTATTTTTGTCTATTTTTAATTGCCAAAATTAATTGATTAGCTTTCATGCACACTTTTAATTGTTAATAGATTTGCTTATAGAGTGAAATGAAACAGTTCAATTCCAAGAACATAATTTCCTCTTCGATCATCTTCAACCAAAATTGTGCAGAGCCATCTCCCTGATTAAAGTAAAACATTTTATGTTATTTTTGAAGTGAGTCTAGAAAAAAAGTAAAGTAAGAATGCAGCAAATGTTTTAAGATTTAGAAGAGCTTTTGTTTTAGGAACAAATTCTTCATAATTGAATCTTCTACTTGGCTTGTTTCCCATGCAAAATATGAACCTAATGTAGGCTTTATTGTCTTTTTGCACGATTAAATTGTGCCTTGACAATTTGTCCAAAAATTGCTGTTGTAACAAACTCTCCCATCTTAAGTTCTTTCACAAGTGATTTAGCCAATAAAATTTGTTCTTTTAGGAATATAGAGAAAGCACCAAATTCCTTTCTATCCTACCAAGAAAACATTAAGGATTTTTGCTTTTTTGCCTCCTCCAAGCTTTCACTTATTTGATGTAAGTGATGAGGCACAATCTCTTTTAGAAACATAATTTTAATTGCTGTGTTTTTGCTTCCTTCAAGCTTTCACTTATTTGATGCAAGTGATGAGGCACAATTTCTTTCAAAAACACAATTTTAATGGTTATTATTTCTAACTTTTATGTCAGATTTACTTTTAGTCATAATTATTAGATTTATTATTAGTTAATTGTACATTAATAGATATTGACGATTTGTTTTATTTCAACGAAGTATTTTATATTTGTTTATTCTTATAGTTTCTACTTCTTATTTATTATACTCCAGTTTTATAACAGTGTAGTACCGGTTGAATTTTGGACCCTTTAAACCTTAAATTTGTCGTCTTACCAATTTGATGTCTAGTTCGACTTTTAAAACATTCGCTATAACCATCAGATTGATCCTGTTGGCAGCCTTACATTGTCATTGCATGCATGGGCTTTGGGACACATTGTTGTAGATCATGAAAATTTATTATTTGGCGTAGGAGTTATTTTGTATATCTTAATAGTAGAATTGTCTAGGTACTATTTAAGAGTATTTTATTACTCTATTATGGAATATTATTGGCTCAATCTGGCAAATAGTATACCTCAGTATCCTCGTAGTCTTTGTGCGTGGAAGTAGTCAAACCAAGTGAAACCCTTGTGTTTCTTCTTCTCATGTCTCCTTTGCTTTTCTATTTTTGTCTATATATAGTATCAATGCTAATTTAGCAGATGAACAGGAAGAGTTGAAATTTGATTGGTGTGACGGATATTTTATGAGTAAGTTGGTTGTGAGGCTGAGTCTGTAGTACTCATCACTATGCATTTGTAGGCGGTGATGATGCCTGGATCTTTTTCTCGTTTACTCTAAACATTATAGGTTTTTCTTGATGAATAGTGAGGTCAGGAAGTTTGTAGAGACCTTCATATTGGAAATTGAACGTGTAATCCACTGGTATCACTGCTAGGGATACCGTTTTGGTTTAGGGACATTCTTTGACATTTGATTCTATAGCCTGAAATCGATTATAATTACATTTTGAATAGCATATTGGCCGTGGTCGTTAGCTTGCTTTTTTTTTTTAATAGTAGAATATTGGCTGCGGTAGTTAGCTTGCTTTTTTTTAATCTCCTTTTTTATTTGGTTGTTATGCAACGGGATCCCATTGGTTTCTCTTATTCAGGTTGAGCACTTTCTGGGGATTAAACGGAAGGCTGAGCCTGGGAACTACAGCGCACCAAAGAAGCCTAAAACTTGAAGTTTTATGGAGATTTTTGGCTGGTAAAGAAGGGAGCGCATTGAGTATTAAGTGGAGAATTATGAAATAAGTTCTCTGATTCATCCGGCTACACAGGATTTTAATTTTATCACCATCTGTGGTCTAACAGGATATTGCCAAATTTATAGGTGTAGTATCTCGTGATTGTAAGCCATCATATCGTTTGTCCTCACCAAAGCTTTGACAAAGATGGTTGATGCATTATTCGGGCAGACATGATGGACGTATTATGATGATATTGCTCGATGAGGGGAAAATTGAGCTCAAAATAATGAATGCCATTGTTCTAGAGCTAGCAAAGGTGCCAAAATCCGAGTTAGTAATTCCGTTTCTTTTGCTTGGTTGTTTTTTATTTTTTCCGAGTGGAGAAGAGATGATATTGGAAACCAGTAAAGCTTGACAATTTGATTCTCAATTTATTGGTAGATTCAATATTTCATCTATAGAAGCTAGCCACATATCATCAAGTGTTATATTCGACGACTGTTTTCTTGCGTATGGTTTAAGACTAATTAAGTAGGGAAAGAAAAGTTGCTTTATGTAAGGAAAGGGTTTGAAAAATGTTGTCTTTTACGACAATCAAAACATCAACAAAGTGAAGATCACAAAAAATTATCATGAGCTATAGTAACTTGTTTTATATTACTATTTTAGTACAGCTTTGTTCGTTCAAAGCATACACGTTGACCAGAATTGCCATCATCCAAACTATCCCGTAAAACCATTATTTGCTTAACTTAGTTCCAGTTAATTACAGGTATACGGTTGCTCCCTTCTACGTCCCACCATTAATCAACATTTATTACCTGGATGGTGCAAGAGAGAAACGATTAACAAGCGTTGTTGAGGGTACTACAACCCACATCCAAAGTTTTCTTATTGAATTTCCCCTTCTGCCACAAAAGAACACTTATAATCTTCACAACTAATTGAAAACTAGTGCAAAACAATATTATCAACAGTTGAAAATCGTTCTGGGGATCAACACTTTCTAATCATTAGACAATCTTTTGGTTTCGCCTTGTATTCGTCACACAATCAGTTGATGAATGTTGGGAGATTTGAATACTTCTGGTGAAGTAGAAGCAAACTTAAGTCTAAGCATGAATCTTTGAAGACTCCCCTACAGCCTCTTCCATTCTTGTGTAACACTGATAGCAGAGTGGTCTCAGAACTCCAAATACAGCTAAATTTGGTTTTGAACCCCTGAAACCATAAGAATATAGATAAGTAGTTTGGTCCCCATGCCAATTTCTGCAAGATTCTCAACACTTTAATTTTATCTCAAGGAGCAATCTTAAGGGCAGATGTCCGAATTCTCCGTGAACTCAGCTCTGGGACGTTACAGGTAATATAATGTTACCATATTCTTTATAGTGATGGTCATTTACTGCAATGCTTCCAAACTTGATGCCAAATTCCATTCATTATTTGTTAGTTTAGATTGACAACGGCTTACCCTTAACATTGTGGTCCCAAGTTTCAATCGTAACAAAAAGGCAAAAATAGATAAATTCTCATGTGAAGTATATGATTAGACATTACAAACCAAGTTCATCTAATATGGCTCTGCATACGACTGCATGACAGCTAAAAATTAATCCCTCGTAACAATCAACACTTTCCGTAACCAATATATAGTAAGAATACCCCATTTAATGATAACACCATTAAACCATTTATTAAACCATTTAATGATGATGAAGCATGATAAAAAATCCATCTTAGGTAAGCAAAACCGAAAACTACATCATTATAGTTTCGGTTTTTGCTCTCCCTGTTTTTTTGTCTTTATACAAAATGTTTTAATTTAATTAATCTAATTAATTAAATCTAACCAAAATCCAGCCGATACTAAATGTTTACTTTGAGCTTCTAGCTAACACTTAATTAGAGTAAGTCCATCATTTAATCATAAGCTTAAAACCCAATATAATTAATTATTAATTAAATTGTTCTGGTATTATTATTCTGAATCTAATTCGGCCCTTTCCTTTTTACTTTCTTTCCAGTAATCTCTATTTATATTTCTTACTTTCCTTGATAACTTTCTTAGAAGCCAAATGGAAATTTTAATTGGACTTATATAATTCAAGTTTCATTACGTTCGGAATTAATTTAATCTCATTAGAATTAATTGTAATTTACTAAACGAATGTTAACATATTAAAAGACAATTAGCTGAACTTCTGAATTACCAAACATTACGAGAATATATATTGAAGTCCAATTGCAAACTCTATTATGAACCATATTATAGCCATCTGCACAATAAAGGGTAAAATTACCGTTTTATCCTTATGTTAGTTTTTTCCAATGTTTTAAAAACCAGACCGGATAGCGAACCGGTCGAAGAAAAGGTTTAAGGTTTAGAGGTTCAACCGGTAGTAAACCGCTATCAAACCGGAATATAATAAATAAGATGAAATTTTTATAAGAATAAATAAAAATAAAATATTTTATTGAAATGAAAAATACACCAATGTTTATTATTATCTAATGAACT
>JANTPM010000007.1:11397172-11426989 GCA_025434745.1 Erythroxylum divaricatum | reverse complement strand
AATTGGGAAAATTGTTGTTTCCATTGTTTGTTCTTGTATAGACTATTATTCTTTATTTTGTTTGAAGACAAGCATAGTTTAAGTGTGAGGAAATTGTTGTGTCTAATTTCTATTGCTTTTAATTGCTCTCATATCTTGATTTCGGCTATAAATCTTTGATTTTTTTAATCCAAACATGAGATAGATTGAGTGAGATTGGTATGGATGTTGATTGAATTTTAATCAGATTATTTTATGAATATGGCATAAACTAACCAAGAAGAATTATGTATGTAAGTAACACTTACATGCACACCCTTGCATGTTCAAGTCACAGCTGTGACTTACATGCACAGCCATGTATGTGTAAGTCATAACCGTGAACCCCTTTCATTTTTGTAATTGCTTTAGTTATTACGTGGCAACTGCAGAGGTTAAGAGCATGAAACCCTAGACCTAAGAGCATACTACAAATAGAAGGAGAGGGTGGTAGCAAAGAGGGATTATTCATCTTTCATTCACTCTTCATTCTTCACTCAACACTCACACTCATTCGACTAGAACAAAAGGAAATAGAGAGAAGTGTGGAGGTGAAGAAGCAAAGAGCTTCAGATGAGAAGAAAGAAGGAGAAGAATAGCAAAAAGGGATACGCAATATGATTAGTCGGTTGTTTTGGGTGAACTTCAACTAGAAGTAGAGGGTGAGAGCTAATGTGGAAAGCTTGAGAGTAGCATGATCAACTCCCTTACCTGCTATTGTTTTCTCTTTTTGTTTACTATTTCTTGTTGTTTTCCTACATTTACTTCTCTGTTGTAAACTCATGCCCTGTTATGTTTAACCAACCCATACTTTGTTAGCTTTTGATAGTTTATTTGGGTTATTTATTTGGTTTGTTACTTTAATACTTCTCTTATACTAATCAAGATGGGATTGGAGTGTTTAAAGATGATGAATCTTGTGATTTTTGTGATGGGATGATCTCTTTTCTTGAGGATTAATGTAGCTATTTTAGTCAAATATGCATGATTGAGGGATTGTGTTATTTTCTTAGGTTTGCTATAGTCTCTGAACTAAATGGATGTAATAGCATGATCAAACTTTGCATCATTTGGGTATTAAACAAAATACCTAGAGGAGAAGTTTAATATGGAATGAGAAACTATAGACGCTTAGGTTAAGAATTAAAAATATATAACCTAAGTGGTAATTAGTAGTCGAGTTTTCATAATTAACTTATGTGATAACTTGTTGAATACAAAAGTTGGATTAGTTAATTATTCGAGTTAATATTAGGGTCAAGCTGTTAATTTCAATAAGAAAATTGTCCAATCATTTACCCTTAATCATGCATAAGAGATTAAATTAGTGAAATTAATTATCAAGAATTTTTTACTTCAATTTCTACTTTTTTTTTTGCTTCTGGTCGATTCAGTTTACTTTTTAGAATAATTTATGATTTTCCTTAAATCCTTAACTTAAAAAATTGGGATGGAATGTTTAGGATTGCATTTGACTAAGGTTTTACTACTTTGATTGGTTCCAAAAATACCCCAAAACCTTAAAATTGAAAAAAAAATCGCTCCTGGGAAGTGTCTATCACTATTGTGACAAGGAAGTGACGATCGTGAAATGGAAGTCACGATCATGACATTGCCTATGTAGCCCCATACATGTCCATCATCATTGTTCTTTAATTATCTGATTTCTAATACTAACAAACACGTCAACACCTCAAGAAACATAAAATTAAGATTGAAATCATGCTCTAAACGACATAAACACTCATATTAACACAATTCTAAGCCTATACATACGATAAAAATCTAATAAAGACCTAAAAACACACTAAAACTCCTATCAAAACACAATATACACTATACCTATCAAACTATAAGGTTTATTTGGTGGGATAAGGATTAGGAGTTGACATCAAAGATAAGGGCTAAAAGTTAGATTATATTGGGATTCCTTATTAGATAGGAAGTACAAGTAAGTTAAACATGTTATCCTATTTTAGATATGTTATCTTAGTTATTTAGGACTTATAGAATTTTATTATAATAGGACTTAAATTTCTTAGGAAATCTTTCCTATTAGAATAAGGTTTATAAAAAACTTCTCTATAAATTTATGTACATTCACCCTTCAAGGATAAACGATACCTAAATTTTTTCTACGAACTTGAGTTTTCCACTAGAAGGTGTGATGCATTACTTTAAGAGTGATTCCTAATTCCTAGATTCCTACCCTCCACTATTTATGATCCTCACTAAATTTTTACAAACCTAACCTAAACTCCAACCATCTTAAACCTAAATTCTAGTCATATTAAACCTTAATATTCTAAACCTAAATTTTTAGCAATCAAACCTTAAAAATCCATCTATACCAAATCTAAAACTTCATCATTCCTAGCCAAAATTTAGACCTAAAACTTGATATTCCGACAGCCTAATATCAACCTTATTTCCTAATTGTGATTTTTAGCTATTAGTTAATACTTATTCTAGTTGTCTTACATCAATTTGGTATTAGAACGTTAGTTCACAATGGCAAAATGTAATGGAATGAGCATATATTCAGAGACCAAGAGCGAGACGAAATACTTTTAGGAGTTATAGAAAGATTGGGAATTAATAACCCTTAACCATAAGGTGCTCTAAAAATTAGCCCAGAAAATAAAGATACTTGACCTATGATAAGGAATTTTATGCACTAGTACGAGCTTTTTTACAATTGGCATCACTATCTCTCATACAAGGAGTTTAGTCTATAGTTGTATCATGAATCTCTTAAACACTATAAGTCCTAGAAAAACTTGAACAAAAGGCATACCATATGGAGTGAATTTTTGGAGCAATTTAATTTTGTTATTAAACATTGGATAGGAGTTGAGAAGAAGGCAGTAGATGCATTAAGTACAAAGAGCCATTTGCTTAACATTTTGGTGGTAAAATTTACACGGTTAGAAAAATAAAAAGAGAATATGTTTCAAATCAAGATTTTAGAATAATGTATTCAAAAAATGCGGTAGGGAAAAGAGACCAACACTTTCCTTTTGTGATCCATGATGACTACCTTTTCAAAGAAAATTGACTTTACCTACTCAATACTTCTATAAGGGAGTAGGTCATTTGAGAATTATATAGAGGATAGGCAATAAGGCACTTTGGAAGAATAAAACCATACTAATGGCTAAAGATCATTTTTATTGGACCTTTTTAAAGTGAAAAATATCTAAAGTCATACGACAATGTTGAACATGTTAATTAGCTAAAGGAAAGAAATAAAATTCTGGATTATATACACCATTTCACGTGCATTATAAACTATGGCAAAGTATAAGTATGGATTTTGTCTTGAGAATTTCTAAAAATATAAGTGATTATGATTTTATTTTTGTGGTGGTGGATAGGTTTTCAAAGATGAATCATTTCATTCCATGTTCAAACACTTGTGATATTGTCCATATTGCTAAACTTTTCCCAAAAAATGTTGCAAGTCTTTATGAATTACCTTCAACTACGATCTTTGATCATGATATGAAGTTTATGAGTTATTTTTGGAGAACTTTATAGAAAATATTAAACACTAAACTTTAATTTTCAAGTTCTTCCATTCCCAAACTAAGGTACAAAGAGAGGTAGTAAATAGAAGCTTGGCAAACTTGTTAAGATATTTGGTTAGAGATGATGTGAAAATTTGGGACCTAATTCTTCCTTTGGTAGAATTTGCATACTAGATTTCTATAAATAAGTCATAAGAGTCTTGATGAGTTATAAAATAAAATGCACTCAGACCCCGACTGCAAGCGTACGGGTTATTGTAGTATAGTTATCATTCCCACGAGGATTTATACTAAGCATCAATCAATTCTTTCCAGATTGTTTAAGTTAATAAAATGAAGATTTAGAAATTAAAAGGGATATAAATAAATCAATTATGTATAAGCTTTCAGGAACAAAACTAAATTTTTAAGAAAAGGAATTGCTTTCATGAATCCACAAGATTAAAGTTCCAAAATTTGTTATCAACTCCTGCTAAAGTAGATTTGAATCCTATTATTCTACTACCCCAAGTTTCTTTAGAAGTAATTCTTCTCTCTCAAGTTTGAATTACCTACTTTACTTTATCATAATGCAAATTTCTCAATTCAAATATAAATAAAACAGAGATGAACTGCATAACTTTTGAGGAATAACACGTAGACACTAATCTCTTAGCATGCAAGTTGTATTTGTATGATTTAAAAGAAGAACTCGACTCTTATTGAGATCAAATAATCGCTATTCATAAGAACATCAAACCATACATAGCAAAAATTTAGAAAACAAGATTTACCTTAGAGAGTGAAACAGTCTTTGAAATAAGGAAACTAGAAAACACACATCATAAGCAAACTAAAAATAAACTGAAAAGATGAAAACAAATGTTCTTATACCCTGGATTACAAGCTTCATAGAGCTCATATTTCCTCTTCCTCGTTCTTCCTTACTCCCCTCTTCTCTTCGTACCTTTCTTCCTCTTTTGACACTGCTTCATCTTAGGAAAGGAATTCATTAATTTTTTCATAACTCTCCACCTCCAATGGATCGTAACAGTTCCTCCCCACGTTCTTGCACATTGTAGACTTCTTATAACCGTCAACCATTCATTTAAAAACTTGATGAAATGATGGAAGTAACCTTGAAGTTACAAAGTGCGATCGCACCATGATCTTCGCGATCGCACCAGTGTGCAAATATCCAAAAATTCTGAGTGTGATTGTACCACACACTCTCGCGATCGCACCAGTGTGATGATGTTCTTCCTTAAATCCACAACTTCGGTCGCACTCGCACCATTATTCCTTATGATCACACCAGAAACCTGTTTCCTTGTTTCTTTCACCAACTTTTCTCATCTTGCTCTCCTATCCCTTCACACTTAACAAAATATCAAAGTTGCCCAAAAACTAAACTGAACTGCTAAACCACGAATTAAAAGTACCAAAAACATATCTAAAAACATTAACACCCAACAAGTAAATAAACTCACATCAAGTCCTTTTGAGATAGTCTCAGGAGCTAAAAGGAAGTATGTTGGCATGCTTCCTTTACCAAAAATAACATGAGTTAGTGTTGAAGTTGAAGATGTTGTACAACACATGAGGGACATCTTTGGTGAGGTACAATGAAAGATTTAAGAATTAAGTTGACATCAAAGAGAAGGGTTGAAATTAAGATCAAGTTAGGATTCCTTATTAGATAGGAAGTAGAAATAAGTTAAATAAATTCCTTATTAGATAGAAAGTAGAAATAAGTTAAATACGTTATTTTATTTTAGTTATGTTATCCTAGTTGTTTAAGACTTGTAAAATTTTTATTAGAATAGTATTTAAATTTGTTAGGAATCTTTTCCTATTATAATAAGAGTTCTAAAATCTTCTTCATAAATATGTGTATATTCGGTCCTTTAAGGAGACAAACAATCCTACAATTTTTCTATAAACTTAAGTTTTCAACTAAAAGATATGATACTTTCTTCTAAGAGTGATTTGTAGATCCTAGAAGTGATTCCTAATTTCCTACCTTCCATTGTTTGCACTCCTCATAAAATTTCGATAAACCTAACCTAAATTTTAGTCATCTTAAACCTAAATCTCTGTCATATTATAACCTAAAATTCTAAGCTAAAATTTCCAACAATTAAACCCTAAAAACTCAACTATACTAAATCTAAAATTCTAGCATTTCTAGCCAAAATTTAGACCTAAACTTGATATTCCAAGAGCCTAATATTAGTCATATTTCCTTATTTTGTGATTTTTAGCCATTAGTTAATATTTCTTTTATTTGTCTACGTCATTTAGACTATTCATTTATGATCTCATTACTTCAAATAGATACGAATGATATGTTGAGCATAACTTATCAGCTAATTTTATGATGAACTCTTCCATTTTAACACCTATAATATTTTTGTCAAACTTAGGTACAACAATGCATTTGAATTAGTTTGCTAGATTTTTAACAAATATTATCCCCCTTTCATTTGATTCCCATGTAACTTGCATTGCCAATTCTTATCTTTGATTTCAACTTTTATCAATCGATTTATCAATATTCCATACGACACGCGCAACATAAATCAATAACTCACTCATCCTTATTATTATCATCATTATTATTATTATTATAAGAAGATAATGCCATTGTAATGAATAAGATCTTCCCTTTTTTAATATGGTCCAATTACATTTATTTGTTGATATGACTCTAGGTTTGTCATTACCTTACAAATTCTTCTGTCAATATGTCCAAAGCAACTTTATTTTTTTTGTTTTACGAACTATGATTCTTGTGAAAATAATGTGGAGCTGTGTTATCATTGAATAACGACTTGTTTTTCTTAACAAATTCTTCACTATAAAACGTTGTTTGAGTTACAATTGAATTTGCAAGCAATAGTGACGATTCTTCACTTCTATCCGACTACAAGCCATAAACTATACGTCTTTAAGTAGACTTTTATTTTAATCCTTAACTAATCTAATAACTAAAACAAACTTTAAAGAATGAACAATTTACAAGAAAAAGAGCACTGATCAATAACTTCAATGGTTTCGTTCACATCTACCAGATTTTTTCGTTTGGTATACCATGTACCATCTTACTACGATGTAGTTAGTAATTCAATACTTCCTTTTAAGAAAGGCATACTTTGTATATTGGCCGTAGAAATAGCTGTGTCACAAGGTTCTTTCCTTTTACGTAAATCAGGTTCATAGCTCCCTACATGCACTTTTAAGGAGCCAATTGCCAAACCCCTCTCTTTTCTACCATAACTGATGCAATTTTAATATGTAAATGATTGTTGAAATTAAATCATATCAGATGGTACCACAGGCTTCGTTCTCTTTTTTTCTTTTTTGTCCACGAGGTGTCTTAGAAGGGTCACAATTATGGGAAGACACCTTTAAGCCATCAATTCTCAGACTAATCCTCGCTCGAGCCGGGTAGGTCCCTTGCGAGAGACAAAGCTCTGGCCCAAAGTTTTAAACGGCTACATAGATAAGGACGGTTCGAACCCACAACCTCACTTAAACTAGAAGAGCCCCTTACCAACTCACCTACGCCTTGGGATTCAGGCTTCGTTCTTTGAATTGTCATCTACTGCAATTGGTTTACACAAACCATCGACATGATAGCTAAATCCAATATCTGAATTAATTAATAACAAATTTGTTAAAATAACAATAACATATCTTGGAAGCATACAATAATGAGGTGGTCCTGGGTTCTCATGACAATTACACAATGGTGTAATTTATTGCAGTATACTGATTCTATACACGTCCTTCCTGTTGATAAATCCTTCACTTGTATATTTTTTTAATTGGTCCCTCTCTTGATCTGACTTCATAGATGAGTTCCATGATTGGTGAGTGCTTATAAATGCTCACATTTCATATCTACTGTTTGTCCGTAGACAAGTTGTGTGTTAGGATAGGCAAGCGAAAATGGCTCTAGTGCGGCAAAGCACATTAAGTAAGGCATATCCGATGAATGGTGGAAATGGCCTCTACAGCTACAGAAGGAACTCTGCTTACCAGGTAACCCTATTCAGCTAATGCTTTCATCGCAGACTGAGGTTGGCATATAGAAAGAGGAGATCTTGTCTTATTTGAGACCTATTAGCATTAGATGACTTATTTGAGGGCTTTTGGTGATCGTTATTATTATTTAAGGGAAATTTTATTTCATAAAAATAATAATTTTTAATACAGACTATCCACTGATATTACAATTCATCATTGATCACCAATAGGTAATATCCTTTTATGTTGGTAAATACTATAATAGGTAATATTTTTTGTTGTTTTAATGTTAATATTAGTATTCAACACGTAAGTTTCTCTATATTGCTCTCCCTCTTTCTTGACGTTTTAACTCTCTCTTCCTTCTCTACAACCTCTCGTTTTGGGTATAGTTCTTGATTAATCAGTCTTTTCTGCTTTATTATTTTCTGGGTTGTGTTGAGTTTTCTGAAGTTTTTGTTTTTTTTATGATTTTTTGCTTGTGATATTAGCTTCTTTGCATGATTTAGTATTTAATATTTTCTGGGTTATAGTATGTTGATCTTTTTGCATCTGATATTGTTAGATTTATGTCAAGATTAAATTTTTATAGTTAATGATCTTATGGTTTCAGATGTTTTGTTTATCTACATGTTCATTTTTCTGAGTTTTCGTATTTTGTATGATTCGAAGTAGAGTTCTTTGATATTTTATTATTTTCTTATCATCTAAGTATTGGTGCGTTTCAAAAGATAAACAGAAGTTATATTTCGTTATATTTTAGTTTTAAAATATTTTTTAAAAAGTCGAGTTATATTGTATTTTATTTATTTATGTATTTATTGTAATTTTATTTAAATAATAATTTAGAGTGTCAGTTTTACTTATTTACTCTTTTAACTTGGATCACTCTTTTATTATCACATTTACATGTGGGCCTATCAAAAACAGCCTCTCTACTATGTAGAGATAAGGCTGCGTACAATTAGATCTTTCCAAACTCTGATTTATTGCGAAAGGTATGGGTGTGATGATAACTAACAGGTAATATCTACCAATCAACAATCACATAACTTTTTCCACCATATTTATCCCCTAACGAAGCTATTGCAAAGAACAATTAGTAATTACTGATACCCAATCACATAACTATTTCTGTCATATTTACCCTCTGACAGAGCCTTTGCAAAGGACACGCTCAAATTGTATTCTAAATTACTTGATAAGTACATCAACTCCAATATTATTTGCCTATTGATACACAAACCATGTAGGATAACTCAAGTCGGTGCAAGGTTCGCTGTCATTGTCCTTAATAGCATAGAACTAAGCTCTACAGTAGAATACGTTAGGTACATGCTGCTTAACATTAATGCAAATTATATACAATGGTTTTGCAGGGAAAAGCTATAGACTCTACTAAAAAGCTTATCGATGATTCAATTGCCAAAGATCTTCACATTGAAGAGCTCTCATCGAACATATTTGCAGTCGCAGATATGGGTTGCTCTGTTGGACCTAACACATTTTCTGTAATTCAAAACATAGTGGAAGCTGTGGAAAGAAAGTGTCAATGCAGAGGACTTAGTTCAGGGTTTCTTGAATTCCAAATTTTTCTTAATGATCATGCCTTCAATGATTTTAACACACTCTTCAGATCCCTTCCTGCCGACAGGAAATACTATGCAGCAGGTGTTCCGGGTTCATTTCATGGTCGCTTGTTCCCCGATAACTCCCTTCACATAGTCACCTCTTCCTATGCCCTCCAATGGCTTTCCCAAGTACCACAGGAAGTAGTTGAAAAAAGTTCTGCTTGGAATAAGGGAATGGTCCATTATATGAATTCATCAGATCAAACTATCGAGGCATATTCCAATCAATTTGCCAAGGACATGGAATCATTTTTGTGTGCCAGAGCACAAGAAATCATGGGTGGAGGACTGGTTATGCTAATAGTTCCAGGACGCGAAACTGGATGCGTTCTTTCTCAAGTTTGTGGAATTATGACTTACAACTTGCTGGGATCTTGCCTCATGGATATGGTCAGGAAGGTCAGCCATGTTTAAAATATTTCCCTCTTTTCCATTCCTAAAGAAGCCACAGAAATTGCTTCTTGACATCCAATATGTCTAGATTACCAGAAAAGCATAAAACTTCGGTCCACAGGCTTTATTTTCTACTGTTTCTTTCTTTCATGAACATAATTTGTGCAACGGTGATTCCTAGATGTGCTTATTTTCTTTCAAGCTAGATTGCAGGTTCTTGAAGTTTTTTTAGCCATCACCATACTCCTTAATGTGTAACTGACGACAATAAGTATATTTACACTGAGGCAGGGAATATTAAGTGAAGAGAAAGTGGATTCGTTTAATATCCCAGTGTATTTTGCCTCTCCACCGGAACTGGAATTAGCTGTGGAACGAAATGGATGCTTCAGCATAGAAAAGATGGAATGTCTAGTCCAAGAGAAAACACAACTGAGTGTCCATGAGAAATCCACAATAGTATCATCTGCAACAAGAGCTGGCTTGGAGATACTTTTGGAAGAGCACTTCGGGCAAGAGATCATGGATGAACTATTTGAATCCCTAGCCGAAAGACACGAGAACTCCTCATTCTTTGATGTGGGGAATGTATACAATTTGTTTGTGTTACTTAAACGCAAACCAAAAGATCAGAAGAAGCTGCAGACCTGATGGTAAACGCCTCTTTCTTTAACAGGTTCAAATGGTAGCTTGCTTATTGCCTTGTAGAGGATGTGGGGGGGAAGAAAATAATGAATTATAGTTCAATATCTAAGCATGGAAAAGAATAACTATGGGGTGTAAGCATGAAATTATTTGAAGTAACGGAGAATATGGAATGTCATTTCGTTTTTTCCACGTTCTAAAGCACATTGTGTCTTATTACCACCTTTCAATGGAAATTAAATAATAATTTATAATTGATCTTGCGTCCCTTTTCTCTATTTTGAAAAAAGATATTTGGCATTTTGTTGAAATTTGAAATTGGGAATTACTGCATTTTTTTAATATAATTTTTTCAAAATTAAATTGAATTATTAATTGTTAAAATGGTTACAAAGATTATGAGCAAAAGTCTTATGACCTGTTTGGTTTAACGGCTAGAATAGATAAGGAATATAATAATTATTTTTAGAAATAGAAAAGATGAAGAATAAAATATATTATGTATTACTTTATTTATTTTACTGTTAAAGAATTTCTATTTCAGTGTTTGATTTGAAAATATAAACTTAGAATGATAAAGGAATAATTAACAAAAAGACCAAAATAATCCTTATCATCATCACATTATTATTAGTATTATTATTAATTATATGTATTTTATTATTATTAAATTCCTTATTCTTATTAATTTTATTATTCTTATTATTAACAATTATTATTATTATATAGTTGCAATTGCAATATAAAATAATAATGTAACGATATTGAAAATAAATATAACATAGGGTTTTAAATTGCTAAAAAGTTATCTAGTTGAACAAAAATTAAGTTTCAATCATATTTTAAATAATTAGACAAAATATTTAAACTTCAACATGATCTTCAATGTGTTGTAAAAAACCTCCTCACCTACCCAAGTCATTGAGAAGGCAGAACAGTGAAAAGCACAAGCATTTGTGTGGAATGATCAGGAATATTGCCTAAAGCACCTAACATAATTGCTATAATGTCGCCCTTACGAGTTCGAAATCCAGGTTTACCTTTAATTTACACATTAACTCTTATATGTGTCCTATCTAGAGCACTTAAGCAATTCTACAATGCAAATGAAATAAAAAATAATAAGAAACCTTAATCACATTTATTATATCTTCTTATAAAAGTAATATAGTGATTATCTACCTTAAATCACATTTATTGATGTCCCAAAAAAGTTTGTTGGTATGAGCTCAGGTTTCTTAAAAAATGATTTGCAACATTATGAAAACACCGACTAATTGTCTCACCTGACCTTCTAAATTTTTTTTTAATAACTCAATTTTTAACATGATGAGCAATAATATGTAAAAAAAATTGCTACTTGTTTATCAATAAGCATGTATTTTGTTGACTTTAATCCTACTATACTTTCTAGCATTTCACATAGTTTAAAAAAAGCTTACCTATTCATCCTAACTATTGAAATACATGACTCATCATTGTCATGAACAATTTGCCTCACATAATCTCGATTTGCATAAAAGTTTGGAAAATAATTTCTGACCTTTGGCTTATAACTATATAAAGAAGCCTCTAACGCCAACAAACTGAAAGCGAATTAACAATATTACACAACCGCAACCATATAGTCAAGACAGCCACAATCTTTGTTATTCTTTCGACATTTCTATGTAAACTCAAACTGAAACTAGTCATGACTGCAAAAAATAAATTTTCTAATGTATTTACGTAAATTTGTTCAAATAATGTACACTGTAAGAGAACAACTATGAAATAATTCAAAATAGTTGAAGGCATAAAGTAGAGTAAGAGAGAAAAAAAAAGATTATATTTCCAGAGTTAAAAAGAAGGGATTATAGAACATAAAAACCAAATCTCAAACAAACAGTTTAATTGAAATCCTAACTCAAATAACCTAACACCAACTTAAGGAAGATAAAAAGAAAGGCAAAAGCATAATAAACAAAATGACCCTATTGGCTAAGGATAAGGAAGTACATTCACATCTTGATTTTGGTTACAGATCTTTGTGTTTTGATCCAAATGTGAGATAAATTGAGTACAAATGGTGTGAATATTGCACGAATATTAATTAGATTATTTTTGTGAATTTTGTATATAGGTTGAAGAGACAGTTAAGTTGCATGAAAAGATAAATAAAAAATTAAAAAAAAAGTGGTAACAAGTGTCACCACCTCATAGTGGTAAGTCACCACTTTAAAGGTGGTATGACTAACTTAAATGTCACGATGGTGACTTCGTAAGTCACCACCATCCGTGAATATTAAGTCACCACCGTGCATGACTAGCATTTAAGTTAAATGCTACTCACAGGGTGACTTAATTAGTCACCCCCATGCATGGCTAGTCGTGTGTAGCTAGTGACTTAACCAGTCACCCCGAGCAAATTCGTGGACACTAAAATGAAACAAAGGATTTGAAGTATGATTGAAGTAAATGCAGTTCTGTAACTTACATGTTTTCTTTACATTTTAACATAAATATAATTGTCATACTAAAGCATTTTAAGAATTTTTTATGACTTGTTTCAATTGTTAATAACACCATTTATTCAATATTCTATTTGAAGTTCACTATAATTAAGATAAGTTATAATATGCTATTCTAAAGAAGTTAAGTTATGCAGTAGTGGTTTACATCACAAAATTTACTTATGTGTTCATCTAATATCCCTTTACATATGTACTGTTATATATATCCCTTTACTTATGCTTGAGACTATATAATGCTATATATGCCTTACATTTATTTCTTTTCAACTTTAAGCGTTATTCTCGGTTTTCATAACTAAAAACCAACAACTATTTATTAATGCTCCAACAACTTTATCGATGATGAAATTCTATTAAGACTAGTAATAATCTTCTCTCTGAAGATGATTAACAAATTTTTTCCACAACATGAACATAACACAGGGAACCAATCTCTCCATCTACATTCATACCATAAATAACATATTGAAAGAAATAAAAATTTTTGTCAATGGTTAAATTCATTTGTTATTAATTTTAACTACTAGTCGTCTCCTCTTTTAGTTTTTGCTCTAATGCAAATCTATCTAGAAACAAACTCTTCTAGCCAGTGTCATAATCCAGATAACGCAGACACTCTACAATTCATATTAATGCCACACAGATAACTCACCTTTAACATAATTCATACCACCCAGATAACTCAGATGCCCTTCAATCATATGAATTAGCAATTAATACGTCCCAAGTAGTACAGATAATTTTTCACTCCAACTTCAAACAAATTGATACAAACACATTTAAACGACTTATGGACAATGAGTGGCTAAAGGAAAATGATTGATGGAAGATGGAGATTATAGATAAACACTATTCATAACTTTGCACATCAAACAACTCATTTGCTTTTGCAAACATAACAAACTAGATCTATGGTCATAATTTAGGAAAATGAGAAACAAAAGACTTGTGCCCTCTATTAGCATTTGATTTCCTTTTACAAATGAGTTAAGTTGGGTTTACAAGAAAAATGAAGAAAAAAGCAATTACCGGTGACAAATGTTAGGGGAAAGGTTGTCCTTATCAAATAAATGCAGCTGGCAAAGAAATGTTGGAGAAAATCGACGACAGCGTGAAGAGCGAGAGCCAAAGATGAGCGAGAATGAGACCATACCAGAGGGTGGAGAAAAGAGACGAGTGCGGGAGAGAGAGCCATTGGACTTGAGTGAGACCAGACGAGATGGTGATGCTGCGTGAGTGAGAAAGGATTGTGGGAGGAGAGGATGAACTTACTGCTACGTAAGTGAGAAAGTATTGTGGAAGGAGAGGATGAAATTATCAAGTTGAACAATTTGTTTTGTTTACCTATTTCAGATGTGCGTAGAATATGTAAAGACAAAGGTTAGTTGTCTTTATCTATTCCTTGATATCTAGGAATTACTAACATCAGGAATGATTATTTTGCATACGTTGTGAAAGTCCCACCAATACAATTTTCTTGTCGATACTGGTGCAAGTATGCGTCAACCAAAGCATCGTCTATAACTTGATTTCAAAAGCACAGCTCTCTTCAAGATATCATTTTGTATGTTACAAATTTAATTACAGAATCTGAAATTTATATCAAAAGCATACACAATATTGAAGCTATAAAAGGCAAGAATAATGAATAAGCATTACAAAGACACAATTGTATGTGAAAACATTAACAGCACTAATAAACAGGGTTATATTTAGATACAAGTAGCTAATACATATCTTTTAAGTAGTATAAAATCGTAGAAAACATAAATTTATTATGATGCGACAATATCTATTTTAAAGTGTAAACAACCTACATATGAACAACCATGTTATCTCTTATAATTTCTCCACTGTATGCATCATTTTCGTCCTCATTTTCATACCCATCTTGGTTATTATTTTTCCCTCCTTCGTACTCTTTATTAAGAAATGGATCATTTAGATCTACACCAATTAAGAAACTATGTAGGATGACACAAGCCACAATAATTTTTTTTGAGTTTGAACGTCACATGATGGTTCTATGGTAGATGCTATAACTAGGAATCATTTTTTCAACACACCAAATACATTTTCGATAACGTTACGCAATGATGAATGCCAATGATTGAATAATTCACGAGCATTTCATGGAGGATTCTTTGAATATTCTTTCAAGTGATATCGTTCCCTCTCTATATAGTGTAATAAGTCCACTTCTCAACATGTATCCAGCGTGAATAAGATAATATTTTCTTATCATAAATAAAAATATGTCAAAATGTAATTAATGACTTACAAAACAAAGAAAAAAAGATTTTCTATATTACTCATGATTTGACCAACAAAGACACTCCTCCACTATTGGCCGACGACTTACTCTTCTTTGCTATAATGATTGCCAACGCCCGAAAGGCTTGAGATTGTCTGTACCGGCTTCCCTGTGCCATTTCTGTGCCAACTCCTCCCAACCACATATTTCACAATAAATAAATGGGACAACATGAAATAAGTGGATGAAATGGGTTGGCATAGGAAAGTCGGTACAGACGATCTCATCCCCGATGTTTTGTGTTAGTTGTTATTTAGATAAGAAGAAATAATGGATATTACGATAAATTAATGAGGGTATATTAAATAATATATATTTATAAATTTACATTTTATTACGAAACTTTCAAATCAATCGATTACTATTTAAAATATAAATTAAAGTAATATAAAACACTTGAAGGATAAAAGTATTTTACATTTCTTCCCCTTACATTACGAAGCGCTCGACCAACTTAACATTCGGCATCCATAGCTACTCATGTAATTTGAAGACCAACTTCAAAGAATGTCTTCTTTAAGGTCCTTTCTATCTGGCCCTTCACTCTTCCGTTGTACTAGTTCCCTCTCCCCAAAGCCCTTCCCTTCAACACCGCTCCATTTTCTTCGTCGCAGTTCCTCCGCCGTCGCCGACACTGTTTCCGACGTCAAAACAGAACCCGTTAACTCCCTTCAGCCGCACCCATGGCCCGAGTGGGTGACTTTCGTCGACAAATTGAAGACGAGAGGCTACTTTGCCCCAAATCCAGTTAAACAAGGTATTAATGCACGGGATGGGCATGACACTGTTAACAGTGACGACAACATTTACGTGGACATGAATCAATTGAAGGATCCTTGCCTTAGCTTTGCCCGTGATAGATACGATGTTTTCAAGTAAGTCATTTTCTGTTACAAACTTTCCTGTTACTTATGGCATTAAGAAACTGGGAAATTCGTTTCTTTGTAGTTCAATTTGTTTGTTTGTGTATGCATCGGAAAATTTGTTTAAGCTATCTTACCAAACTAATTATTTTGCATTATTTGTGGATTCAGATTATTGTCTACATCGGATATTCAAGCTATTGTGGAGTGTGGATGCCCGAATCTGTTGCGCAAGGCTGTTAATTCTTCGAAAAGATTGAGAATTTATGTGCGATTGGATGAAGGGGATGTATGTTTTTTCTTTTTCTTCTTCAATGAGATTTCATCATTGGTGTGCTAATGAACATTTACTGAAGTATGTATGACATAAATGTTAAGGAAAGTTAGAACTTCCTGTTTTGTTTTTGTTTTCACATTTTGGTTCCCATGACTTGAGAAAGATTTTATACTTTTAGCCTCTTGATGACTGTCGTGATGTAACTGACTAATTGCTTGCAGGTTTGTGGTGCTTGCAATCTGCGGGGCTCCTGTGACAGGGCCTATGTGATACTAAAAGAAAGTGAAGGAGGTGCCCGTACTGTGGACATAGTACGCATATTGTTATTCTATGCATTAGAACCACTTGTTGTTTCAGGAGGAACAAAGCCTCCTGGTAGGGGATCTGTTCATGCTGCTGTCAGAAAATTGCTGTTTCAGTTGATTGAATTGAGTGAAACAGTTCCTGATCCAGCACTACCAAAGGCTCCTAGTAAAGTTATCCCTCAAAAGGAGCAAGATAAATGTTCTACGGCTGTTGGTCTTTGTTGCAATGTTGAAATGAAAAGAGGAGATTGGATGTGTACCAAGTAAGTCAGACATGAAATTAATATCTCTATAATTTATTTTAATATGTATTTTTTTCCTTCATCTGGTCTATCGAAAACAACTTCTCTATTAGTTAGGGGTAAGACTGCGTACTACTAAACCTCCCCAAACCTCGCATATTAACAGGATTTTGACTTAGTTATTGCTTTTGTAATCTATTGTTGAGTTTGATGACAAGAAGTATTGCCAAAATGGTCTAATACAAGAAATATAAATGGCCCACAGAGTGGAAGGGAAAATTGAAAAGATATGAAGTTCTAGTGCAAGGAGCTAAAACTAGAAGAAACCCAAAATCCTAGATGAACGATTTGTTCATTTCATCTTGTAGTTACCCACGTAGTCAATTACCTAATTGTGTTGAATGAAAGTAAGATAATATGATGTAACATATCAGGGACATAATTGTTGCCTGATGGGTACCTATTTCTGCACTAATATAACTATCCTGGTTCACTAATGCTTTAAATCAGAATTTTGCAGTAGTATAAAGATTTTGTTCTTACAACTTATTGTGTTGTGGTGTTTCCTCCGATTAAGGTTATTATTGTGATAATTGGCAACAACCGTTGCTTTTGTTTTTGTATACGTTTAGAAAACAGAGAACTTAATTTGAATTGGAAGTTCTATTACATCTTTTGTTGTTGCACGCTGATGTTCATTTCTCAAAGTTAGGCAATATCGTTCAATGCAGCATTCAGCACTTGAGTTGTGATGTTTGGTTCAGTATGCGCAATGAGTTTACAGTGACTTTATGTGCTGAAAAAATTAACTAAGTTAATGTTGTTGAGAATTAGATCCTGTAATTCTTATATTAAGAGATGTTAGTTATGAGTTCTATATGATTGCAACCTTTCCTGTCTTAAATTATGCATTTTATATATTGGAATATTCTGCCAGAATTAAGTTTAAATCATTTTTTAGCATTTAATTAATAACAAGCTAGATATTAGTCATGTCTAAGACCTGAAATAGATGATACTGCTGGAAAATTTTGTAGGCACTTTTATTTCCTTAAAATTACAGAATCCATTGATTGCGGTAGAATATATGACATTTGTTTCATAGGACAGGTCTCTGCACACATGACTCAAGGTTATGGATCTAACAGCAGAGGGACTTGTTAAAGTGAAATGGATAATTGGACACCATGCCATTTCAAGAGTCATCTGAAAATGGAGTCAATTTGGCATGAGGCATCTGGCACTTGTTTGATGTTTATTATAAAGCATCAAGTTATAGACTCTCTTGAGTTCCAATTGCAAGTAATGCCTAAATCTTTGGTGTATTGTTGGATACAGTGCTGAGGGCAGTGATACTATTATTCTAATCAACAAAGTCCTTTTGAAATAGGCTATCAACAGTTTTATTTCAATGACTAGAATGCTAGTTTGATGTAGTCAAGCTATTTTAGGACAGTATTTTTAAGTTGCATCCGTAATTTGTTACTATATAGTTTTACAACCATAGTTAAAATGAAATATTGACCGTTAAAATATTAGCAACCACTATCTTCTAATTAACTAAACAAAGACTAATACACCCTTAAAGATAAAATTCAATGCAAGATGAACATAAGTGACGCTAGTAACTCTGGAACAAATTATTGATGATTTATGTTGCATTGTTGCAGCTAAATATTCTAGGGAGCATGTCCGATTGGTCTTGTTAGTTGTTAAATTCAATCAAGTTTATGCCTCAACTCCTCAGCAAAATGCATGACCAAACACAACATATTGAATGGTTCTTATATTCATTGTTGACTACTTTAATCTTAAATGTGGTTGGGTGAACTTTGAAGATGAATGTGCTATTTGGAAGAAATTTTTTAATTGATAGAAACGATGTTTTTGTGGAAAGAGAGTAACGTGGTTATTCATGAAAATATTAAGGTTTCTGATTCATCATCAACAACTTGTTTCCGAGTTGTATGTGTGAGATTCTTGTGAATGATTGCATGTAGTTTGAACTTGTGGTACTTGTAACTGAACAAGGGATAATCCATCTTTCTAAAATTGACAAGAGGTCGACCTTAGGACTTCTCTTTTATTTGGCATGGAGAATATTAGAGTTGCTGCCACGTAATCTAAGGAAATATCTTTCTAGTTTATATTCTAGTTACTGCAATATTAATGGTGTTATCAGTTTGGTGAGGATATGAGATCTGTGGCATTCTTTTGATGCTGTAAATCTATTAAAGAATTTCTTCAATTTGGTTTTCGGAACGGTCATGTTCACTTTGTTGACACTTTTAGTTGATGCACTGTTAATCGTCAATTCATTTCTCATAACTTTCATCTGCACAGATTGACACAGTTCTAGAGGATACCGCTCTGCAGCAATTACATACACTCCTGTTATTCCCTTTATTGCAGCCCCTATGTCACTTTTTTGCACTCTTATTGTTGCTTGTGTAGATACAATATTTTTATGATTGACATCCCTGTAATTTTTCCACAGATGCAACTTTTTGAATTATGCTAGAAATAAACGATGCCTGAAATGCAATGAAGGCGGACCAAAAAGTGTTGGGACCACAAATGTGGAAATGCAAGGCGGACCAAGAAGTGTTGGAACCACAAATATGGAAATGCTTAAAGGAGATTGGATATGTCCTAAGTAAGTCTGTGTTAGTCTTTGGCCACTAGTGGGTTGCTTTTTATTGACATTAGTAAATTTTTCATATATTTATTTCCAGCTTTCTGTTATGGAGCCACTAACACGAGGCTTTAATTCGTATCGTAGGTGTGAGTTCATGAATTTTTGGAGAAACTTAAGGTGCCTAAAGTGCAAAGC
The DNA here is from genome assembly GCA_025434745.1 of Erythroxylum divaricatum. Lineage (NCBI taxonomy): Eukaryota > Viridiplantae > Streptophyta > Magnoliopsida > Malpighiales > Erythroxylaceae > Erythroxylum > Erythroxylum divaricatum. The sequence continues at coordinate 11,407,414 of JANTPM010000007.1, read as the reverse complement.
AGAGGGACCAAAGGTTGATATAACTAATGTAGAAATGAAAAAGGGTGATTGGAATTGCACGCGGTAAGTTGCTATCTTTTCCATCATATTAGTGGTTAAGCATCAGACATCATAACCAAATCTGGCTGGATGGTTTTGCCAAGAAGAAACTAGCAACATAATCAACTTTTGTTGAAAATTAAAGAACATTATTAATCCGTATGCTCAGCAGTATGCACATGAATCTGTATCATTAAACATATTCTTTATTGCACATGAGAATATATTATGTTAGACCCTGATTTCACGTATTTTCTTCAGTTCCATTGTATAGAAACTTATTTTTCATTGTTGCAGGTGTGGATTTATGAATTTTGCTAGCAAAAAGAACTGTCTACGTTGCCATGATCCTCGGCCAAAGAGACAACTGAATCCTGGAGAGTGGGAATGCCCATCGTTAGTATCTTTTTCTTTCATATATATATATATATATATATATATCACTCAATGGATTCCCTGTAATAAAATCTCTTAAAGCATCGTACTATTTCTTGATTCTCCAGGTGCGATTTCTTGAACTACAGAAGGAATGCCGTCTGCCTTAGATGCAATTGTGAGCGCCCACTCCATGAAGATGCACGATAGCAAAGATAACATTATGCTTGCTTGACACAATTGACGCTACTGAATGAGATAAAAGGAGGGTAAGAAGGAAGCAACAAGAATGCAATAAAATTTTACAGGTGTCTTAGAAAAATCACTCGACTTTTGGCTTCACTAGAACTCCAACTGGCCTTTTGAAAGGCGAATGTAGCTCCACTAGAACTCCAAGTGGCAAGGCCCCTCTCCTAACATACTTATTTCCATAATTCAAATGCCTCTTTAGATACATGAAATTTCCCATAATTGTAACATCATTCGTCTCGTAGCACTATGCTCTTCTTTTAAATGAGTGCTTAAACAAACAAATTTCATTTTTCTCTTTCACAACTGATTGTTGCTTCTGATACAACTTTCTAAATACAAGTCGAATTGTGAGGCCAACCATTCAGATTGCGGCCCAAATTTACAATGTCCCTGAAATCAACGCAGCTCTACCAATAGAGCTCTCATCATCTGTACACGGTATTGCAATGTAAAGTTGGACCCCTTGTAGGTCAAACTATAAAAAGAGATTCAAGAGCATGCTCTCCTCAAGAAGTATAAAGAAATTGTGCAGCTAAAAGGATCAATCACTATTGCCAGTTAATTAGCTGCAACGACAGGATGTTGATTCGGCTGATGTGGTACATCAATGTTCGCAGCACCAATAACAGCATGCCTTCGTTGCCGTTCACGAAGATAGAGAACAGTAAGGAGACAAACAAAGAGAGTTAGAATTGTTGCATTTCCTTCCTCCAAGATCACATTCTCTACCCAATCTTCAACTTTTGGATAGACTTCAGGCAATGCATCAATCAAGTGTACCTAAAAGGAAACACAGTAATATGTTGGATTAGTAAGCTGAAGTCTTTGTGAGAATAAGTTACAAAAACAATACAGAACTCCACCCTGCCTGTTCTCAACCAAAATTAACCATCATGGCGATTGCTTGGAATTTGCTATAGACAAGGAGTGGGTATCGTAAGAGGCAATAAGATTATTATTAGAAAAGACAAGTCATGTACCATCCATATTACAAATAAGAAAACAGCAGTTTCAGATAACCATCCACAAAAAATATGCCACATTGACAAAATAATTACATATAATCTAAAACATCCACAACTAACTTCTTGAAGCTCCCCATCCCAATAAATTATGGTAAGCTGGAACTTGCATATTTGTTAGCATTTAATAATTTTCAGTACACAAAAAATGTTACCAGGTACACGGTTCAGAGAGCCATAGCAAAGTCAACATGTTGAATTGTTGTGCCTATGCATAGAATGCAAATCTTACAATATTATATAATATTTTCCTAGTACTGAATTAGACAAACAGAAACTTACCAGGAAACTGCCATCATAGTTCTTTCGTAACCACAAGCTTGCCAAGGCCAAAGTAACAGGTAATTTTGCAGTGGAATCTATCTCCAAGGCCTGATCATAGTAACGTTTGGCAAGATGAAGATCAAAGGGAAGTCCTTGTCCATGCTCATGCATGTAACCAAGGTTGAACATGGCTTGTGCATTGGATTGAGATTTTGCATGCATGTAAGCTTCAGCTGCACGCTCATAGTCTCTTTCAGTACCCTGTAAAATAGGCAAAATTTTGATAAAGAAATAGTTTTTAAGTTTATGATTCAAATTTCATACATAAACAAAAAGCATTAGCTGATTTATAACCAAACAAAAAAATACATACCCGACCATAGTAATATGCATCACCAATCAACAAAGCAGCATGTTCATTACCCTGCTCAGAAGCTTGCCACCACAATGAATGTGCACGTTGATGCCTTTCCCCATCAGAACAAAAACCAGACTCTCCCATGCACATGCTACGTTCTCCATATTTGTCAAGAATCCATGCAGCATTACTTTGTGCAATCTCATATCCCAATTCAGCCATTCTAGAATACAAGAAGAATGCCTTCCCCACATCAGCTTTTAGGTATGATTCCAAAGCCCACCTCGACAAAGAACTCCATGGTCCTCGCTCTGCAACTAGTTTGTATAATGCAGTGGCCTGGAACCAGAAAATAAGTGAGATATGCATGTCTACAGATGATCAAACATAAGGGTTACAAGCAATGAAAATGAAAATACAAGGTCTAAAACAAAAAAATTCGCTATGGTTTAGACATATTAATAAAGGATAGGCCCGTATTACTTATTCAGTGCATCAATATCCAAAATTGACTAGAAGCAAGAGCCTTACACGCCTTGTAAAACTTGAGTAATCCTTCTACCCTCAAAGGGCCTTTTGGGGTGGAGCTTGCACAGTTTTATCATGATATCTAAAACTATTGCAAAGTTTGCACACCAAATTTCATTTGTGAGCATGACGTGTGTATTAAATGTCTGAATATCCATGTCAACTAGAAGAAAGAGCCTAACAAGCCTTTTAAGGTTAGGACAATCCTCCACCCTCTTAGGTGCCTTTTGGGCAATTAGACCCGAATGTTATCAACACTAGTCTACCAATAGATCTGTAAATTTCAATCATTCAAGAATAACTACAAACTTATCAAAAAATATTTGGCAGACATTTTAACTGCATTTTTTATTATTCCTAATGGTCAAGCTCAGAGAACAAATATATCTTAAAATAAAATATATGAAATCAGTTAAATCTTTAAAGAGGCGATTCAACCCAAATGCAACATTTTGGTATTTCTGCAGACCAAGGGGATGCTTATGTACTTGGTGTAAAATATTAAAGAAAAGGAAAAAAGTAATATCAATAATAGTCATATTCAGAAATTAAGAATTCAAAAATAAAAAGACAATCCGAGCAGCCATCCCCAATAATGAATTGATAAAAAAAGAATTAGGAAATAAGAATAAATTGTCGAGGGCATAATACATACAGATAAAGATAATAGGTACAGAGAGGCGAGAAACAAGGAGGAAAAAAAAGGAATTTACCATGACCAGATTCTTTTTGAATCCCACGCCTTTGTGAAACATCTTTGCTAGCTGGTAAAAAGCCTTTGGTTGACCTGCATTAGCTGCCACTATGAAGAGTTTGTATGCCAACTTCACATCTCTCTTTACTCCAATCCCTTTAAGATACATTACTCCAAGGTTATAATGCCCACCAGCCTCCTCATTCTCAGCAGCCTTCTCAAAATATTCTTTTGCCTATAAAAAAATGCACCATACACTATACTTGAAGCATTCCAATTTGAACCATTCTATAAAAGAACCTCAAAACATTCCATATAGGCCATAACCTAAGGGATCAGTTATTAAGGAAAATGAAATGCGATACGTGCAGAACACAAACACATACAGGCTATTCAAATACACAAACAAAGTGAATAATGAAAAGGAAAGAATACAAAGCAAGCATCCAAGTTTAACAAGAATATCATGAGATACACCATAAAAAACTATGTTTCTGGCAGAAGAATCACAAGCAGCTTTATCAGGTCTTGCAGCATTTCTTCTCAAGGAATTAGAAAACAAAGCATAATATAGAAGAAAATGCCAGAATTATAATCAGCTGGACCAAAACTAGGAAGGAGACCCCTTCAAAAATCTTAACCTGTTTATTTTTCCAATGTTCTGATGAGGTATTCAAGATATTCAACTTGCTTATTCTTCTCATGTTGCATTCATGCCAATGCCTTTAACCAAATGACAATTCCTAAATAATCTATAGTCAAAATTCCACTAGCAGTCACAAAAGAGTGCTGAGGTATGACAGGACAATCAAAGTTGACATGGAAGATGCAAGTGATGAAAGGGTCAGAGACAAAATTCTGATGAATGTAGGCTTACCATCAGTATGCTGTATATTGTACCTGTTTCATCAATTTCTTACCTATATTGAAAAAATAAAGAAGCTATTGCAATGTATAAGCAATAGGGACAAGATTTAGAAATCAGACCAAACCATGGAGGTATAAAATCCACTTGCAACTACAGACAGTAAACAAAAAAATGGATAAACTGAATAAATACAAAAACGTTGATTACTGCCAATTCCTTAAGTTTGACACCAAAATTTAAAAGCCAAAGGCAACCCAAGCCACATTGAAAGATTCTTAGATCAACATATTGAGCATAGCAAATCAAGAAGAATCCTTTCTCCTAGTCAAACATCACAATCTAGTATAGCCTAGCTTCAGCAAAACAAACGGGATTTAATGTAACAAAACAGAGAAAAATGAGACAAAGAATAGAATGCAGCATGGAACAGTCAAAGATTCCAAATACTCTTTAGTTCACAAAATATATATATATATATATATATATACCGACAAGCTATAAGAACTTACTTTAGTGTAGTTCCTCTTTTCCACTCCATAACCTTTAACATAGAGATACCCCATGCCATTATAAGCTGAATAAAGTTGCTGTTTTGAAGCAAGAGTGAGCCACTCCAGTGCTCGCGTGTAATTTCTTTCAACCCCAGCTCCCCTTGCATATATCTCACCAAGAAGTTCCATTGACCTTGGCTCCCCTCTCTCCACAGCCTTTGAAAACCATGTTAATGCCTTAGCGTGGTCGCGTCTTAAACCTCTCAATCCAAAGTAGTAAAACAGTCCAATTTTGTGCATTGCAGCAGCATTCCCTTTCTGAGCCTGATATTCAAATATCTGGAAGTCCTCATCCTCCTCACCCCTGGACTTTCTAAGAGCATCCTTGTTCTCCTCAGCCCCATTATGAATCCTAACTGGTTCAATGACAGGCGAATCCTTTGAAATCAAGAAACTATTTACCGCCACTTCTGCTAATTCCGCATATAGTTTAACCGCTTGTTCATGCATCTGATATAAAACATAGATACAAACAAACCAATCATCTATCAAACTACAATCAAGTAACAATTGTTATCTACTACTATTTTTCTTCACAGTCTAAAAACTTCCAATAACTACGCGAGTGAATAAATCTTACATCTTGGCGGGAATAAGTGTAAGCAAGAGCCATCTTGGACTGCATATTCCCTTCTTCAGCGGCAAAATGATGATACAAAAAAGCCCTAGCTTTACTTTTCTCTCTCAATTGCCCTGACCCGAAGAGAAACCCTAGCACCGATTGAGCGTGAGGGTTCCCGTTCTCAACGGCCAACGCCTCGATCTGAGCAGCGGCCTCCTCCACAACCCGAACATCGCCGCCACTAACACCGGCAAGCATCTTCTCGACAATGGAGTAATAATCGGACATGTCATGGTAATACTCGTTGGTGGAGGAATCTGGCTCGAAGATGGGACGCCATGAGCCAGGGTCGAGCTCGTGGTCTGGTTTGGAGTTGGAGTCGCCAAACTCGTCCCATTCGGGCGGGGAAGAGTCGGCGGGCGGTTCGGCGTCATTGGAGATGTCCTTGAGGTCGTCCGGCGAAAGTATGAGAACGTAAGGACGTGTCGCGATGAGAGAGATCGGGAGGATTGAGAGAGTGAGAAGAGAGAGCGTGAGTTTACAAGCTGAGAGCTTCATTTTCACGGGAGAATGGGAAAAGAAAATTCAAGTGATGGTCGAAGAAGACGGAGAACAAGGGGAAAAACGATGGGGAAATTCTGATGTTGACGGAAGGGTAGTCCCGGTATTTCAGTTTTATGTTGCCACGTCGTGCGAGGGAATTCGGCCAATTAGATGTTGCCATGTGTGCACAAATGACTCACGGTTATGACATTATTTAATTTAACTTTAAAGCACTGAGTCATCTAACATATCTTTTTGCTTGACACGATCATCCGTCTAATATTACTCCTCTGTTTCATATTAAGAGTCGTTTTAGATACATTTTAATTATTCAAAATAAGTGTCATTCTTGACTTTATATGCATATTTATAACTTTTCTTCCAAAATTAACCTTCCATTTCTCTCTCATCTTAATTATACAGGTCACAATTTCAAAGCAATTTTTCTCACATGCTAATTTAAGATGTTGATTACCGAGGTAAATTTATGGGAATATTAATAAGGATAAATCTATAATTTTACCATCTTTCTTAATAAGTGTGTACTTTTCTAAAACGACTTTTATTATGAAATGGAGGGAGTATGATATATTGTTATGTCTCATAAATGTTCGTCATTTATTTATATAAGACTCGTGTTTATTTATACAGAATGTATATAGGACTCATATAAATAAATGGTTGAGATTTATGAAATAGAATAAAATATTATATAATTAAATATAAAATTTTGACTCATCTTTTACCGTAATGATGAGTCGTTTAAGTTTAGTCATGGTCCCAAGAACACTTGAAGTTCTTAAAACTCCTGTCTTTTTTATTTACATAACCTTAAATTCAACATTTATCTCAAACTTATTCTTTTTTTCTCATATTCGAATTACCTTATTTGTTAATATAAATGTTAAATATTGGTCAAAGCTCGTCAATACTCACACAATTTCACAATTTAGACTTGGGAGTCAAGAACTGTCCATGATCATGGTGGGTGCATTTTAATTATCTTGAGGATTATCGAGGGACCATTGCACCAAAGAACCTACATAGCACCAATGACTTAACATTTCCATTGTAAACTGTTATTCACGTAAAGCATACTGGGAATTAAATCTGGTTCCGCCTGATTTTGGCGAGGCTGAGTGTTGCCATTTGGATCCATGAGTTGACTGTCTTCTAGCTAGAGTTCCTGCAAAACTAAGCAAGGCACGCAGGGGTTGATACCCGACAGTCCCCTCCGACGCTCAAGTTAATCTTTTTGGTGAAGGTTTGATAGCTAAGAATAGAGAAGCTAGGGTTCTGATTACGCACCCGTGTCATGGCAAAACTATACCTTATATATCGGATTGTTGCTAGGTTTAAGTCTTTACGTATGTATAGGAGACTTCCACCTGTGAATGGGGCCATGGATGAGTGGACTGGGCCTGAGCCTGTCGTAGCCAATAGGTATAAGACTGATCCTTGAAAGATAGACCGATCGACCCACAGGTCGTTATGACTGGGTTCAGGGCCAGCACAACCGACCCGATCATAAGCCCCCTTACTCCTCGAGTCTGAGTAAAGAGAAGGGTTGAAGGAGTATGTATGGGTCTTGTAGCTCGTCCGTGAAACAGCTCGGAGTAGGCCCGATCGGTCGGATATCAATGTTGTAGCTCGTCTATGGAACAGCTCGTGCTAGGTCCAATTGATCGGACATAAATGCATAATGCGTGAATGTTTATATTGGGATCGGTCGGCTGAGCGTCTCGATCGGTCGGCATCGACACCTATTACGTGGCAGCTCGTACCAAGAGATTGCATGCGGACATCTGTGCTGAGCGTGTGTGGGTACTTTATTTAATCCTTACTGATGGCGCGTGCCCTCTGACGGATTTTCAGAATATGAAACGAATCGTCCTTGTAACCGTTGTGCAGCTGTCACGTATGTCCTTTCAATTGCCGGGCCACTCCGGATTTCGAACAACCCTAATTCACCTCAGCTCAGATTCTGCCATGTGTCTAGGCTTGGCTCAGATTTTCTCCATGTGTCGAACTTAGATTGGGGCGTTCACTAGACTGGTCTTCTATAAGTACTCAAGGCCGTTAGACTGCCGATTTCCTTTACGCTTGCTTTGTTCTTTGGCTTTCAACTTGTTTTCGTTTGCATCTTTCTTGCCCACAGTTTCCGGAGTTTTCTTTAAACCACCGTTTAAATTTTCGACCTCAAATTACCAGATAGGTATGTCCTTTTTCCTCGTCTCCTCTTCTAAAGTTTTTTCAGAAGTTCCCTCTTAGTAAGCATGTCGTCGGTTAGTTCTAGAAGTGTGGTAAGAGGTACTGAAGAAATCTCTACGAGAGAATGGAAGGATGGGTTGGTGGTGGAGGAGCCACCGAGAGATAAATTGACGATGTCCGCGGCAGACCTGAAATGGCTGATCATTAGGAATAATATCCCTATGTCTTGGGGGCCTAGGCTAGCCTTGGGAAATGAGCGAATCCATAGTAACCTGAGTGGGTATGTGGCTGTCTCCGATAGTTTCTTTTCGGTCGGTGGTATGAGGCTTCCATATATCCCGATTATCGACGAGGTGTGCGCTGACTACCAACTGATGCCGAGTCAGATTCTCCCGAATGGGTAGAGGTTCATTAATGGTTTGACTTTGCTATGACATCAGTTCGGTTGTCTGCCTTCGGTCGGCATCCTACGTCACTTTTTAAGATTGAACCAGAGTCCGAGCTCTGGGGCCGGGATCCCTTCTTTACAGTACAGAGATGCCCGATATCGCCCGGCCGGGACAACTTCGAAAATCTTCGCTTGGCGGACGAAGTACTTCTTTGTAAAGTCCCCAGGATCTTCCTTCGAATCTCAGCCGTGGAGGTACCCTTTAGCCGAGCGGTGGAATGACACGGCGAGTCTATCTCTTAGTAGAGATGAGTGGGAGGTGATCGGTCGCATAAAGGGGCTCGGCCGATACGACTTCACTCGGCTAATTTTAGGGTATCGCGGGGGGCCCTCGGCCGAATCCTTTCTAATCGACCCCCTGCCACAAATTAGCGGGCTAGGAGAGGAAACCGCCCCGTTTGGTTGACCCTTCGTGGCTACATTATTTGTTGTATTTTTAAGTATTAGTTTCGCTTTCTGACCTGTTTTGATTGCCGTGTAGACATGGAGAGGATAGAAGATTTTGCCGGGTCATCTCCTCCCCTTACAGGGTCTCGGTAGAATCTTTCCGTTTGAGCCGCGCAGGATGTAAAAGCTGTGCCCGTTTTATTTGATCACTTGATAGGGCCTTCCCATGTTTGACCAAGCTTTCCAGGATGCTTTCTAGCCGCCTCAGCCTTCCGTAGAACGTATCCTCTGACCTTTATGTCGCTCGGTTTTACCCTTCTATTGTAGAACCTCGTTGCTTTTTGCCTGACGACTTCCGAACGAGTTGCTACTCTTTCTCTAATTTCGTTAAGAAGTACCAGTTCTGCTTTGCGGGCTTCGTTATTCCTTTCTTCGTCATAACTCGAAACTCTTTGGTTGTGCAATATCATTTCCACTGGGACTAGGGCTTCCGCCCCAAAAGTCATCCTGAACGGTGTTTCCCCTGTGGCTCCGTTCGGGGTAGTTTTGTATGCCCACAACACTTCATCTACTTCTTCTACCTAGGTCTTACGTCCGTCCAAGCGTTTCTTGAGAGCGCTCATTATCTTTTTGTTGGTATTCTCCGCTAGACCATTACTCTGAGGATGGGCTACTGAAGTTAACTGGAGTTTTATCTTCAACCGTTCGCAGAAGTCTCTGAACTTCTCGTTGTCAAACTACCGACCGTTGTCTGCGACCAAAACCATGGACATCCCAAAGCGGCTTAGAATGTTCTTACGCACGAAGTTTTCAATCTTCTACTCGGTGATAGTGGCGACCGCTTCTGCTTCCACCCATTTAGTGAAGTATTCGACCGCCACTATCAAAAACTTCTTCTGTCCCGGACCAAGAGGAAAGGGTCCTAGAATGTCGTTTCCCCATTGAGCAAAAGGAATGGGATGAATCATGATTTTCAGCTGCTCAGTAGGCTGGTGAGATGAGTTGTTGTTCTTCTGGCAGGCCTCGCACTGGTTAACTTTCTCCTGACAATCATTTCTCATTGTTAGCCAATAATACCCTTGTCTGATCAATCTATGAGCCAACATTCTGCCTCCTAAGTGATTTCCACACATTCCTTTA